>OLKM01003103.1:0-44128 GCA_900291075.1 Melanogrammus aeglefinus | reverse complement strand
CCCCTGACACTGGTCACTGATTTTTCTTCTGAGAAGTTTGCAGGTCTGCTGTATGTTAGAAATACCCTTATTATATCTCCCGGTGTATCATTATCTTGAAAAAACAATTTCATCGTCTTTTCAGAAACTTTCCTGTTTTGATTCATTATTAAGGCCCCGCACTTTGAGATATCCCAGTCTGCTGTTGGATTGGTCAGCACAACCACTCTGTTGCGATTGGTCAAACCCCTGTTTCTTTCCTTTCATCAGTCTTTCTTTTCTTCTTCTAAACTTTCTAAATACTATTAAGACAGTTTTGTGTCTGTTTATAAGTGTGTGGAGTGTGTCAGGAGGAAAAAGGAAAAGACAAAGTAGCAGACGTTACCATGGTGTTTCCACTTAACCGTCACATCGTTCCTCCTTTCTTCATCATGCACACCCCATTGCTCATTCACTGTTGTTGGGTCAATCGTCAACACAAACACAGACACATACATTAACATTACATACTCACAACGATCTCATCGGGATTCCGACATCTGGTAATGTGCCGTTGGCGTAGCCCACACAACAGGTAAGGGGAGTATATGATGGTAATAGAGATCTAGCCATGCTGGTGTCTCAGGCACACAATGCATGAGTTCAGATGAATGCTGCAGTCATGACATTTTGGCTGCCAACCTCTGTTATTACAAGCATAGATTAATTACCTCTAATGCAATATGCAATGAGAGGTTTGTAAAGTTGCATAGAAGGAATTGGGAAGTTGCTATTCCTCCTGCCCTTCGGACCTGAGCATAATAGAAAAGATCGATAAATGGTTGTGTTTGACCACTATTAACTACAGCTATAACTACTAACACACAAAATGTTTGTTAATCGGGAAGGGAGCGAGTGTCGCACAAATGCTCGACAAAGAAGTGAGGCTGAAACACTAGAGTGTGTATAAAAAGTGTCTTTACTGCTATTCAACACATGTTATAGCGGGAAATGGGGCTTGAAGGCTGGCCAGGTTGTGAGACAGGCCGGTTTGTGGGCAACTTGAGGGTAAAAATCCAGGCAGGGTTTTCAGCAACAAGGAGGGTATTATACAGGCAGGGGGGGGGTGGGTTTTTCAGCGCAATAGGAGGGTAGTCGTACAGGCGAGGGTTGGCAACACTGTTCACAGGAGGAGGTGATCGTTAGGGTGAGCGATGGAACACAAGGGCTAAGCACATCTAAATCACTAGGGAGAAGCTAGAAGGACGAGGTACTCACTGTTATAGTGTGTGAAACAATGATCTAGCAATGATCGTCTGGAGAACAGGGGATGATATAATGAGTTGATTGAAGATTTTAACAGGTGTGTAGAGAGCAGGATGATGAATGAAGAAGATTGGCCCACTAGGTAGCAGAAGTGGAACGGTATGACAATGTTAAAGGAGACATATTATGGTGTTTTCCCAACAAGTAAACATAGTAATTTGAGTTCCAGAAAACAATGCTTTTTTGAAGCCGTTTTGCTGGCAAATAGCTTTTAGGAAAAAAAATCTTTGCCTACCGCTATTCCCCTTGTTTCAGTCCCTCAGAATGCGCTGTTTCTGGTGTCTTGTTAGCTTCACATGCAAATGAGCTGCTGCCCATTGACCAATTGAGCTGTCAGATGAACCACAGCGTGAGGAGAAGGGATGTTGCTGTTTGCGGACTCTCCTGGAGCTCTTATATCTATTTATAATATAATGATAATATTATACATGGGGTATTTTATATTAATATTATATCTAATACCATCACGGCTCCAAAAGCTATATGCACCACCTTCGGATGATATTATGAGGTCAAAAAGACTGCGTCTAACGTCTCTGGCGACTTCCAAACACAAGTAAAGACTTCATATTGGGGGATATCTTAGAGCCATTGTTGAGGAAGAATCGGGGGTAAGGGACTTTGTGCCATGACTCTCTGAAGTCCCATGAACCGCGACATGAGAGAGAAAGGGCCGCGCGGCAGCTTCCCGGAACTGCCAGGACTGCCGCCGCTGGGCGTGCCGGACTGCCGCCGCCGACGTTGGGGTTAATGTCCGGCGGGGGTAGCTCTGAGGCAGTCGGCCAGCTCAGCTCCGAGAGTACAATCCCTTTCTCCTTAATTAGAATGGCGAAGCTCACACCCCTTCTAAAGTGTTTGTTTTCATAATATGTCCCCTTTAACATAATGAAACAATCAAAGCCAGTTGAATGACCTGAATCCACTCACTCACTCTATATCTCCCCTCAAAAATAGATAATTTGACTATATGTCATTGTTCTGTCCTGTTCACATCTTTTAATATGCCACACAAAGTATAAAACAGCGCCTAAGTACACTGCAATGTCAATCTCTTAATTGGCTGGCTTAACCCCTTTAACATTTCAATGATTGGCCAAAAGCACACACACAGGTTCTCCTCACACACACCTAGCCTTCCTGCGCCCCAAATGGACTGTGTCTTTAGAGGTAGCATCACTACAACCAAGGTGCCCACAAAGTGTGGGGGGAAGCCATGTGGCTATGGCACAGTGTTGGGAAAGTTCACTTCTAATTGAACTAGTTTCAAAGTTTAGTTCACAAATATTAAACGTTACAGTTCAGTTAAACATTCCAGAATTCAAAATTTCAAAAAGCTCACAGTTCAAAAATATGAAACTCAGTTCATATAGTTCTTTTTTTTCAATGTATTGCTGTGAGCTATTATTTTTTTTCCAGTATTTTGAACATTGAGCCCTCTTTTTTGGTTTGTACTAGAATGAAATAGAGTGGTTGAAAAAGTATCGGTCAGCGAAATATACAGTTTATTATCGCGTTTACAGTGGGGCCAAAAAAGTATTTAGTCAGCCACCAAACTGTGCAAGTTCTCTCCACTTAAAAAAGATGAGAGAGGCCTGTAACTTTTACATAGGTATATCCCTCAGCCATGAGAGACAAAATGATTTTTTTTTTTATTAGAATTAGAATTAGAATTTTATTTTGCAAATTTATGGTTGGAAAATAAGTATTTGGTCTCAATAACTAAACGGTCATCTCAATACTTTTTGTTACATTGCCCTTTGTGGCAAGTGACGAGACGAGGTTCAAAACGTTTCTGTGTCAGTCTTTACAAGGTTTTCAACACACTGCTGCTGGTATTTTGGCCCATTCCTTCCATGCAGATCTCCTCTAGAGCAGCTGATGTTTTTGGGCCTTCGCTGGGCAACACACGACTTCAACTCCCTCCAAAGATTTTCCTTGGGGTTGAGATCTGGAGACTGGCTAGGCAACTCCAGGACCCTTGAAATGCTTCTTACGAAAGCCACTCCTTCGTTGCCCGGGCGGTGTGTTTGGGGGTCATTGTCATGCTGAAAGACCCATCCACGTTTCATCTTCAGTGCCCTTGCTGATGGAAGGAGGTTTTCACTCAAAAATCTCCAAGATACCATGGCCCCATTCATTCTTTCCGTCACACGGATCAGACGTCCTGGTCCTTGGCAGAAAAACAGCCCCAAAGCATGATGTTTCCACCCACATGCTTCACTGTAGGTATGGTGTTCTTTGGATGCAACTCAGAATTCTTTCTCCTCCAAACACGACGAGTTGAGTTTTTACCAAAAGTTCTATTTTGGTTTCATCTGACCATTATGACATTCTTCCGAATCCTGTTTCTGGATCATTCAAATGCACTCTAGCAAACTTCAACCGGGCCCAGACATAGCACTGGCTTTAGCAGGCGGGACACCGTCTGGCACTGCAGGATTTTGAGTCCCTGGCGGGCGTAGTGTGTTAGTGATGGTAAGCCTTTGTTTACTTGTTGGTCCCAGCTCTCTGGAGGTCATTCACTCGGTTCCCCCCGTGTGTTTTTGTATTATTTGGTTTCACCTTTCTTGTGATCATTTTGACCCCACAGGGTGAGATCTTGCGTGGAGCCCCAGATCGAGGGAGATTATCAGTGGTCTTGTATGTCTTCCATTTCCTAATAATTGCTCCCACAGTTGATTTCTTCACACCAAGCTGCCTTACCTATTGCAGATTCCAGACTTCCCAGCCTGGGTGCAGGTCTACAATTGGTTTCTGGTGGTCCTTTGACAGCTCTTTGGTCTTGGCCATAGTGGAGTTTGGAGTGTGACTGTTTGAGGTTGTGGACGGGTGTCTTTTATACTGATAAGGAGTTCAAACAGGTGCCATTAATACAGGTAACGAGTGGAGGACAGAGGAGCCTCTTAAAGAAGAAGTTACAGGTCTGTGACAGCCAGAAATCTTGCTGGTTTGTAGGTGACCAAATACTTATTTTCCACCATCATTTGCAAATAAATTCTTAAAAAATCAGACAATGTGATTTTCTAGATTTTTTTTTCATTTTGTCTCTCATAGCTGAGGTTTACCTATGATGAAAATTACAAGCCTCTTTCATCTTTTTAAGTGGGAGAACTTGCACAATTGGTGGCTTACTAAATACTTTTTTGCCCCACTGTAATTGCACATTTAGCGCATTTTGTAAATCCCATTGATTTCTTTTGGAAGACTCATTGCTCGTTGACCGGAAACGGAAAGGGGATGTGTTTACATTTGGTTGTAGTCTTTTCGCTCATTTCTAGCTCTACTGTTGAGACGGAGAACCGAGCGAAAAGACTACAACCAAATGTAAACAGCCCCCCTTTCCGTTTCTGGTCAACAAGCAATGATTCTAGGAGGGAGGTATTCTAGTCCACTGAGCTATGAGCCAAAGAGCTAACGTTATGGGTTGTATGAGGGCTGCACGATTATTGCCAAAATGATTATCACAATTATTTTGATCAATATTGATATCACGATTATTTACCATGATTATTCATTGAAAAAAAAGTCTTTCTAATTTCTACCACCCCCTAGTGGTAGGAGCCGCACACTGTGCTCAGCGGCAAATTGCCGCCAGGCCACGCCCCCCCCCCACCCTTTTCAGGCTTCCAATGCTGTGTGCAGGATTGACTCACGCAGTCACAGACAGGTGTACAGGGAGCGCTTGGTTTGCTTTGGCAGCGGTGGTAGAGCATATACTGCATGGGCGTTGCTCGTTTCTTTTTTGTTTTTCTTTTTTGTTGCGGATGCAATACTCACGAAAATATCACGAAAATATCGCGCGAACACTACGCGTCATCGTGGGACGCCAATATCGTCATCGCGATAAAAATCTGATTATATATCGTGCAGCCCTAGGTTGTATATTTATAATATAATATAATATTTATAATTCAAAATTTGTCTCAGCCTTTATACCACAGATACTCTAGGGTCTAAAGCATATAACCGCGTTGTCTGATTACAGTTTAATTCATTTTTTCACAATTTAACAGCTCTTGTTTTGAAAGAATAATCACCGCGGCCATTCGTTTCAATGGAATCGCGACGGTCTATACTTTCAACATAAAGTGTACATATTTATAATTTGAAATTCGTCCCAGCATTTATATGACAGATACTATAGGGTCTATGATATAACCACGTTTTCTGATTACAGTTTAATGTAACAGTAAGCTGACAACACCGCAACTGCAAATTAACCACTCAGAGATAACCATGGCAACCGGTCAAACAACACAGCATTCTTCGCGCGCATCCGCCGTGTTGATAAACAAATAACCCCCCTATTGAACGAAGGTAAACCGTGTGAGCGTGCCGTTCACCACAGACCCCAGAATGAACAAGTTCATCAGGCAGTAATACACTACGTTTAGTTCATGTTTGCCCAAAATATGAACGAGCTCATGAACTATCGTTCAATGAACGCGTTCAGGCACATCACTTGCTATGGGTGTGCATGTGAGCGTGCATTTGTGTTAGAGGTGAGTGCCACTGTGTGCATGTGTCAGCATCGTTGTGTGTCTCTGGGCGCTTCATAAAGTCCAATTAGGGTCAGAACTTCTCAATTAGTGTCAGAACTCTGCCACAAAGCTTCTTCAACATATGACACACACACACACACACACACACACACACACACACACACACACACACACACACACACACACACACACACACACACACACACACACACACACACACACACACACACCTGTTTCTGCCCCAGGAACAACAATTCATTTCTGCTGAGTAGCACTCTGGTCCACACGCAACGTCGCCCCTCAAACCCTCACACACACACGACCCTCCCCCTCCCGGAGGGCAGTGATGGATGGGATGCAGCAGTGGGTGGGATGGGGGCGCTTTTGACTCTAGTCAAAGCCAAAATTTAATTGGTTTTCTTTTTCATGCAAGCCCCCCCTCACACAAAGACAACCTCCCCCCCACGTACTCAATCAATCATTCAATCATGCCTCCTTCGCCACCTCTGTTCCCTGTTTGTTTTTTTAAACCTTGCCACCCACATCTCCACAATTACACCATTCTTCCCCCCTCCCTCTTTACCTCTCCTCTAATCTCATAACCCACAAGTTTCTCTTCTCCTAGTTTGTGGGTAAGCTTGGGATGCGAAGGGCAGGGGGGAGGGAAGTTAGGGGAGGGATGGAGGCAGGGAAGGTTGGGTTGTCAGTGTGTTGTGGTGTTCCTCCTGAGGTCTTCACATCCAATCTTTAAATTACAATTAAGGCATTTAGCAGCATTGCTATCTGGATCTTTGCTGATCTGCTCGCCGTGACTGTCGCTTCTTCTTTCTCCTCTTTTTGCCTTTTGCAACTCGGATTCTACATGCCTGGTTCACACATGCCAAGGTTTAGGGAGTGATACTTTAAACAGTTAAGGGGCAGTAAAACTGTATTTCAGACTAAACACACTCACAGAAACCTCAAACTAATTAGGAACCCAGTGTTCACATGCATGCTGAACCTTTGGTGCAATGGATAGGGATCAGGGGTCAACCCCGCTCCGGTCGGGCGGAAGGGCGCTCCTTGTGTGTGGTGACTGATCTGATACACCTTGGGCCCTATCTTGCATCCGGCGCCATTTACTTAATCACTGGCGCATGTGTTGTTGCTAGTTTGCAACTGGCGCAGAGCGTTCTTTTTCCTCCTGCGCCACGGGTCGGTAAATTAGGGAATGATCTTACGCCCCTAGGGGCGGTTCGGCGAAAGGAGGAGGCGTCTTCTGGCGCAAACGTTCCCTGGTGCTATTTTGCAGTTTCAGAAACCACTTGTGCCACAAACCAGGGAATACCTGGTTTAAAGTCAGTGGCGCGTTGTTCAGATGCTATTTTAAGGGTGCATGCATAATGTACACTTTGCTTCTCTCCTCTACCTAGCCACACATTCTTGGTCAATTATTTGGGAAAGAACAGCTGATACATTGGTAATAAGTTGTACTTTTAAATCAATGCATCTGCAAACACTGTACAGCAAACACATATTTTCTTGATACAGACATCGTGTACGTGCACGTAACTTTTAGGATTGATTAGCATTTGATCGTGAGAAAAATTGTTTTACCGCGAGTGAGTGTTAAAAAGAATGAATAAATGCGGGTGCGCATGTGTTTATGTGTAAATAATTAATCAATGTGGGTTTAAACACACGCAAACTAAACACGTAACGCATAATACAGTCCATGGCAAAGCATAATAACGGGGGGACACATGCATATTAGGAACACAAGTCGATAACGATAATG
The DNA here is from genome assembly GCA_900291075.1 of Melanogrammus aeglefinus. Lineage (NCBI taxonomy): Eukaryota > Metazoa > Chordata > Actinopteri > Gadiformes > Gadidae > Melanogrammus > Melanogrammus aeglefinus. Next base: position 36,565 of record OLKM01003103.1, on the reverse strand, counting down.
CATACAATACTGATAAGAAAAGATGTTTATAATGTCCTGCATATATCCTTAAATAGAACCACAGTTACCGCATATCATATGTTACATCATATACGTTTTCTTTGCCACAATTTATTTCAGGACTCTCGAAGTTGTGGAAGAGGACGCTATTCCATATGTGAATTAGACCATTTTATTTGCCATAAACTGAGGCATTTGAAGTTTGAAATTCATGTGCATCTGTCTCATCGGAGACTGTAGACACGCTGTCAAAATATCAACTCGTCAGATTCAAATGCGGTCATGGCTATTAAAGGGGATGGGAGCTGGCACTCTCATTGGTTTATTGCATGTTACGCCCAAACCACACCTACGGGTTATTAGGCTACTTCAGACCAACCCTTTTTAGATTTGCGCCGGGTGCAAGAGTCATTTTTTGCGCCGATAAAATAGCGACAATCGCCATAAAACCACCCACAAAGCTACTTGCGCTTGGCGCTTCTCACTTGCGTTTCAGAACGTTAAAATAGGGCCCCTTGTGTTCTACCTGTTGCACTCAGCCGCTCCCTCTGTCCTGACCCAGGAAATACAACATCCGCGTGGAGGACATCATGGTGAGGGACGTGAGGTACATCACCCTCAACTGCTGCTACCGGGACCTCCACAACGTCCTGCTCACCGGGAACCTCAAGACCCTCGCACTGGTGGAATCTGCTGGTGAGAGACTTAACACACACACACACGCACGCACATGCACACACACACACACATGTGCACACACACACGTACGCGTCCACACACGCACCCCCGCACCCCCGCACTTGCTTATATATAAATGCATGCATAAGCACGCACACACGAGCAAACACACGCTCACACAAACACTTTTACTGGTGGACTGCTGTGTGCAGCAATTATTTCCCTATTCTAATCTAATTTTATATTTTGCTTTCCTATATAAGGCTAGGTGTTGGTGTATGCAGTCTAGGGTTGTCCTGCACTAAGATTAAGCATAGCCGACTGATGGACGAATCATATACAATATCATTTTATATGCAGCCCAATGATGGCGAAATTGTTGCTTTAGCGTGGTTTAAACACTTTAAAAACACTGTTCGTCTACTCTAGAACGTGCTCTAGTCCAAAATGACAATGCCTAGATATAGCCACTGCCATTACACAAAGGGGATATCAAACAAAGAATAAGGAAATTACTGAACACAGAACACAATATTATAGCATAAGGCACACAGAAAAGCGAGTCAATCCCCTACCACCACAACGTTTTTTTAAATTATTTTTAGTACTTTTTTAATTTTTTTTTGCTACTGTCATTTTAATAATGCAGAACATAACTTTGAAAAAAAGATTGCATACTAAATTGCAATCGCAATATTCGTCAAAATAATCGCAATTCGATTATTTCCCCAAATCGTTCAGTCCCACTCAACACCCCCGTCCTCCACTGTTAGACTCTTTCTTTACACAGAGATTCGACTATTCAAGACAAAGCTTTGACAAACACGAATAGTCAAAGATTCAAGGTCCCCCTAATCAAGTCCATAAAATGTTTGTGGAAATGCTCCTGTACAAGGGCCATCTACAGCTGGCCATATACCAACAGGTGGTATATGGTCTTTCGTAAGGGGAAGTCATATGACTGCAAAAACAACCCCCAAACCAAAGAACCCCATTTTCCATGGTGATGGACGGTGTTCCTGCGCTCTGCCTTTGTCCTTTGTGTGCTTTGTGTTGTGTGTTTTTTTATTGTATTCCATTTAATCCATGGGTTGGCTGACGCAGTCTTCTGCACTGTTCCGCTGAATGTCGATTTGATATTCCAAGAGCGTCTCAATTATGCAATCATGCTGGAACAATTAGCTGCGGCGTTTAACCAACACAAAATTAGCACGTCCTATCACAAAGGCAATTACTTAAAACAAACACCCTCTTGCTGACACACACACACACACACACACACACACACACACACACACACACACACACACACCACACACACACACACACACACACACACACACACACACACACACACACACACACACACACACACACACACACACACAGTATGGAAATATACCAGTTTGAATGTAAGCGGATGTAGTTGCAGTCATATGCATGTGCATACACATTCCCCCCACCTACACATACACACACATGATGTTCTGTCATCAACAATTTTTTGTTGTGGTTGTTGTTGTGTAACAACATCTGGCTTCCCTAATTGTCTGGACACCCACTTGTACATTTCTTCACCTCTTCAATCCTGCTGTACCTTTTGTTGGACCCTGCTGCTCCTGTACCTTTTACCCCCTCCATCCTCCTCCTCCTCCTCCTCCTCCTCCTCCTCCTCCTCCTCTTCCTCCTCCTCCTCCTCCTCTGGAGTCCATGATCATGCTGGAACGGCATCATGGGTGGGCCTGACGGACCTAGGACCACCCACTGTTCAACAGGCCCACCCAAAACTTTTCTTCAAAAAAATAAAAATAAAGGTTAATTTATTTTAATCATTATTATAATTACTTTTTTTTTTTTTTTTAAAGGCTTCTGAAATGCTTTATTTTTGCAATGAAGCAAACTTTGTTGATATTGATGCTTGATCTGATTTGCGTTAAAGGGCTGTTATCTTCATGGATGACCGTGAAATCGTGGTATAGTATTAATTATTATCTCGTAGTAGCCTAGGCTACAGTTGAATGCATCTTCTTTGTATAATAAGCCAAGCTCAGTCTGTTGCTAATGATATTGAAATATTGTTGAAAACTTAAAACAATTAAACAGCCTCATGTTATACGAGCATAACTAAACTATGTGGGAAATATTTGATTTCTGACCACTTTTACATCTCTTTAAATCTTTTATTGTATTGCGCTAAAGCACAGCCAGATATGGTGCGTAATGGAAATGAAATTCCAAAGCGCTCTTCTTAGGTCAGAACCAAGAGACGTTTTTACACTCCGGACCCTACACACACTGGCGGTTTCTTTTGAGTAATTTCGATTAGACGCTCCGCGGTTCCGGGGGGGGTCCTGGGGAGAGGTGTTGCTGCGTTGTCTCTACAACAGTACAATAATGCAGCGATATGAGCAGTTCTAACTGGAGAGACGGTGAAACCCGCGAGCTGCTGACCATCATGGGAGAGAAGGTGATGCAGTCGCATTTAACAAAGGTGTTGAAAGATGGTGCATCTATGAGAAAGATGCAGAAGAACGTTCCTTGCGCGCCAAGCCGCGACCGAACCGGCTTGGCAGTGTAAAAAGGCCTGAGGAGAGATCGCGGATAGGTCCGTCCTATGCACTGTAACTTTTTACAATGCAACAAAATATTGAAAGAACATCAAGCTATTCAAATCTCTACATGAACGGATAATATAATAGTATCGTTTTTAATTTAAGGACCACCCACAATTGGTCTGGCCCATCCGCAACTTGAATTCTGGCGCCGCGCCTGCTGTAACGTGTGTCCTCCTCCTCCTCCTCCTCCTCCTCCTCCTCAGAGTCTATGATCCTCCTGTAACGTGTGTCCTCTCCTCGTCCTCCTCCTCCTCAGAGTCTATGATCCTTCTGTAACGTGTGTCCTCTCCTCGTCCTCCTCCTCCTCAGAGTCTATGATCCTTCTGTAACGTGTGTCCTCTCCTCGTCCTCCTCCTCCTCAGAGTCTATGATCCTCCAGTAACGTGTGTCTCCTCCTCCTCGTCCTCCTCCTCCTCAGAGTCCATGATCCTCCTGTAACATGTGTCTCCTCCTCCTCAGAGTCTATGATCCTCCTGTTACGTGTGTCTCCTCTTTCTCAGAGTCCATGATCCTCCTGTAACATGTGTCTCCTCCTCCTCAGAGTCCATGATCCTTTCTGTAACGTTTGTCTCCTCCTCCTCCTCCTCCTCCTCCTCCTCCTCCTCCTCCTCCTTCCTCCTCCTCCTCCTCCTCCTCCTCCTCCTCCTCCTCAGAGTCCATGATCCTGCTGGGCTCTATCGAGCGGGCCCAGCTGCAGGCTCTCCTCTCCCAGCAGCTGGGCCGCGCACGCCGCATGGAGTACATCCGGGAGAACGCCATGGCCTTCAAGAAGTGCATGTCTGACCCCGAGTCCCCGCCCCCTCCGCCCCCCGTGGAGGACACCAACAGCCAGCAGCGCCACTCAACCCAGGAGGTCCGCTTCCAGGTAAGGCCTACACTCTGCTCCGGGCTATCCTAATCGAAAGCCTAGTGGACAACGTGGATCATATAAGCAGCTGCAGTAGCTCGGTAGGTAGAGCGGGTTGACTGGTAACCGGAAGGTTGCTAGTTGGATCCCTGGCTCCTCCTAGCTCCTGGCTCCTCCTCCGAATGTCAAGGTACCCTGAGCAAGACAACTCACCTTTACTGCTCCTGACGAACTGGCTGTCTGGTTGACTCCGCCGTCTTTGTGTGAATGTGTGAATCAGTACTGATAAGACATCTCACCCATTCCATAAAGACAAGAAAAGATCCAAACTAAAAGAAATGAAAAAGGAGTGCATCTTGTCAGTTTCGGTTAATTTTGCTTTTTCGATAGGTCGACACCCATTAACCGGTAACTAACCGGTTAATTTTTCAGAAAAAAACGCAAAATGATGTCAAATACAAGGAAGTGTCGCTTTCCTTTTAGTTCGACACTCCATTGACTCAATGAGCTTTGGCGCCGCAATTTCAAAGGGCTGTCCATTTAGAGGTGCTGACATTTTTAATGTTTGTCTTGTAAATGTCTTGCCTTTTATTTTATTTCCTGTTGTCTTAACTGAAGTTTATTGCCGCATTTTGATGAAGGGTTGAAGCAATAATGGCTGGCGTTCTATACATTATCCCTTACATACACGTTGCAAATACTCGGCGGTGTCTTATTTCAGTCAGTTCCTGTCTGGGCTTATTTTCGATAATGACCGGCGACGTTCTATACATTATCCCGCTTATTACACTGCTACTTGCCAAAGCAAAAAAAAACTTCACATGGTGTGTCTTTTTACAATTTATTTGTTACCAGCATTCTTAGTGTTCATCAGTAGAGAAGTAGTCCGCCAAAGATGTTGACGTCGCTTAGCAACCAAAGGCGCTGGGGTTGACAAGTTAGCGGACTACTTGCGGAGTGATACCAAAGACGTCATTAGAGGCAAAAAGTCCTTAGTTTTCCTTGACAGAGGTCAATTATACTTAGCAACGGTGAATTATCAAATATAATTCACCGCCGGAAGTTAGGCTGTACGGGGTCAGGATTCAGAGGTCAGGCTGTAGGGGGTCAGGGTTCAGAGGTCAGACTGTAGGAAGTCAGGTCTCAGAGGTCAGGCTGCCTCCCAGGCTCATAGAGTCTGAAACATGGAAAACAATCGGGTCCTCCTCACTGAAGGAGGAAAATGTAATAGAAATCTTACTGTGACTACAGGGAAAGGGGGGGTGGGGGGGGGGCTGTCAGTGGCTGGAGAAATACAATTTTGGAAAGAGCATAAAGGGAAAAATAATCTATTTTGGAGATGGATTTGGAATGTCTTTTTACAGTGCAGGAGACAGGAACGTATTAGTCATTTCCCTGGGCCTCTCTGCATGTGCGCATTAAAGATGGTGCTCTCAAAGGTGTCTGCCAAAGTAAGAGAAGTACTCGCTCGCCCGCATTGCTGTTTACAGAGGATGGAAGAGTGGACAGGTTCCATCAGTTACACACCATCAGTAGGTGTGTGTTTTTGTGAGTGTGTGTGTGTGTGTGTGTGTGTGTGTGTGTGTGTGTGTGTGTGTGTGTGTGTGTGTGTGTGTGTGTGTGTGTGTGTGTGTGTGTGTGTGTGTGTGTGTGTGTGTGTGCGTACGTGTGTGCATGCGACAGATGGCAAGCTTGGACCAAAATGTTGTCTTTATTAACCAACGTGTGTGTGTGTGTGTGTGTGTGTGTGTGTGTGTGTGTGTGTGTGTGTGTGTGTGTGTGTGCGTGCATTACCGGGCTTCAGAGAAAGGAATTTTCAGAGGAAGCGTTACTGACTGCTCCGTGGAACGCTCAGAGGCCTCGATGCAGAGGTGCTGGGGTGGGGGTGTGTACCCACAAGTCAAGAGCAGATAGCTCTCTGGATGGCTGCTCAGAGATCAGTGTGTTCATCTCTTCTCTTACGCTCGTACACACTGATTCCACCTGCTTCTATGGCCAATGTATCAAGTGGAACATTAGGGATGTTATACGTGTTGATAAATCTTTTTTACAAGGATGACGTCTGCTGGCGGGATAAACTCCTGCAGATAAAGGGACAACCACCCCTCTGCTGGAGGTATAAACTCCTGCAGATAAAGGGACAACCACCCCTCTGCTGGAGGTATAAACTCCTGCAGATAAAGGAACCACCACCCCTCTGCTGGAGGTATAAACTACTGCAGATAAAGGGACCACCACCCCTCTGCTGGAGGATTAAACTACTGCAGATAAAGGGACCACCACCCCTCTGCTGGAGGATTAAACTACTGCAGATAAAGGGACACCACCCCTCTGCTGGAGGTATAAACTACTGCAGATAAAGGGACCACCACCCCTCTGCTGGAGGTATAAACTACTGCAGATAAAGGAACCACCACCCAGACCAAAACAAATTTGGCTGGTCAATGGAGAAGAGATGGCCTTTGTGACATATTGCGGACATCCATGTGTGTTTTTGTGTTTGTGTGTTTGGATTACTGTAGGTTGACCATACTGTGTGTGTGTGTGTGTGTGTGTGTGTGTGTGTGTGTGTGTGTGTGTGTGTGTGTGTGTGTGTGTGTGTGTGTGTGTGTGTGTGTGTGTGTGTGTGTTTAGATCACCACTGAGGAGTCCACCCTGAGTCCCACCCGACCCACCCCCCAGAAACCCCTCAAACCTGCCCTTAAGAGACCATCAGTTGTAGACCGCCCCCCTGAGATCCTCACTGGTAAGACACACACAAACAAACATGCACACACGCACGCACTCACTCACTCACTCACTCACTCACTCACTCACTCACTCACTCACTCACTCACTCACTCACTCACTCACTCACTCACTCACTCACTCACACACACACACACACACACACACACACACACACACACACACACACACACACACACACACACACACACACACACACACACACACACACACACACACACAAAATTAAAACTTACTTTGTGATGCTATTACAGTAGACACATTGATAGTTTAATATAATGTCTTTCTCCTCTCTCTCTCTCTGTCTCTGTCTGTAGCCAATAATGATAACTCGGGCATTGCTTTAAAGAACCTGTTTTGTGCCAACCCTGATGCAGAAGCCGTAGAGGTGAGCACACACACACACACACACACACACACACACACACACACACACACACACACACACACACACACACACACACACACACACACACACTACACACCACGAAGACGCACCGCACACACATACACACACACACACACACACACACACACACACACACACACACACACACACACACACACACACACACACACACACACACACACACACACACACACACACACACACACAGACTGCACACAGACAGACATACACATACACACAGAGTGTGTCTTTCTCTCTGATAACAGGTCTCTGAGGAGTGGATGCAGCGCAGTACTGACTAGTTTCAGTACTAACTAATCCTAGTGGTCACTATGTGTATTGCCCTGTGTAACGTTGTGCTTGTCTCCCTGCGGGGGTACAGTCCAACAACAACAACATGGAACCGCCCACCTCCCCTGAACACAGGAGGCCCCCAAAACGGGTCCGGATATCCGTAGTGGTAAGACCGATCAGCCTGATCGGGTACCCCCCCAAATCAATAAACGGACCACCCAATGTCTGCCATCTTCATCCACACCCCTCAGGCCCGCCCTGACGCCGATGCCCTGTGATCGGGGCGAACCCCGCACCATCGTGCCCCAAAGCGCTGAGCGACCTCCTCCCCGTGCCCCACTAGGGGTCGCCGACCACTGAGACCAGATAAGGACCCTCTCCGGGGTAAACAAGGGAATAAGGGGGATTCAAGGAGGATCTGACCACAGATATAACAAAACATTCCCTCTTTTGAACCTAAACCAAGGGGATCAATTATACCACCGACCTCTAGAGGTCACCCCTCTGAGCTGGAGGCACAGGGTCGTGACGTGGTCTCAATCAAGTCCTCCTTAAGGTAAACAGTCCAGTGGTCTGCAGGGAGGAAGCGGTTCAACCTTGACATGCTGTCTGTGCTGTCCATCATCAGCGCCATCTGAAGCGTCCAATCAGTGATCTGATGCCTCCTTTAAACCACCACGCGTGCTGAGATCAGAGTCAGATATCACACCAGGCTTTTTGGAATGCATGTAAGAAAGCAAATTCTCATCATGAACCAAAACACAAAATGTAATATGATATGTCAATCAAAAAGATTATTTGCATGGTCAATCAGACGAGCTGAATAACGAGTACATCTGGTAATGGGTAAGGACTAACGAGTTGGACGTCTGGTAATGGGTAAGGACTAACAAGTTGGACGTCTGGTAATGGGTAAGGACTAACGAGTTGGACGTCTGGTAATGGGTAAGGGATTGGATTTGAAGCCAAACTATGGTGCAGGGGAGCACAGAGGTATTGTTTAATTTGTGATTAGCAACGAAAAAAACAGGAGTGGCGCTTGATGGATGGAGCTGGAACCGCGTAGTGGGCCTAATGACTCCACCCTGGAGGTGGAGGAGGAGGAGGAAGAACCAATATGCTGCATGTACTCTTAAACAAATCAAGGTTTCCAAAGGCTAACCATTTCAGATTGAAAAATACTCAAAGAAATTAATAATCCAATCCAATAAGGCTGCTATCGTAAAGGCATGCGAGTGATGAGAAAAACAATATCTTTCTATGTGATTTAGTATCTATTGATTTGCGGCTCCAACGATCATGATGAATCGCTTTAGTCCGTGTGAGCTGTGCTGAAGCAACATCTGTTCTGAGCTTGGCCTGATCTTCACGTATTGATTTCTTTGTCATGTAACGACTTGTTTTGTCTCAACCTGTGTGGTTTCATTCCCCAGGAGCCCCCGCCCCACTTAAAGACTTACTTCTGGGTGAGCATACTGTCGCACCGCTACAACCACACCCTTCATAGAGTCAGGGACCGTGAAGACATCCCCCTGAACGCTACAGGAGGGAGATTCTAGATCATATATGATCATATCTAGATTCCATATGGCGTGACGCACACCCCCCTCATTCCCTGTACTGAGGCCCCTCCCAACGGACGCTCTGAATGACCCTATGAGGTACAACATGACCTCTGAGGCCTCTCCCTGTAGACATAGCGCTCGCTTGGAGCAGCCCACTTGTGCCAAAACACAACATCGGCCAGCTGGCGCCCCTCGTCTGCTCTGCTGAGCACCAGGCCCCACTGATCTGACACCAGTAGAGTGGTTCCCCTGAGGGAGACAGGAGGAAGGAGCAGCGGTAGCTCCAGAGGTAGAGCGGGTTGACTGGTAACCTGAAGGTTGCTGGTTTGATCCCCCGAGGTGTCCCTGAGTAAGACGCCTCACCCTGACTGCTCCTGACGAGCTGGCTGTTGCGCTGTGTGGCTGACTGTCAGCGAATTCCCCTAAATGTAAATGATACACGTCCACCGGTTGGTTTTGAACAAACACACACTGGGCTACACAACCCCTAACATAAGCACATCCTGATGTTTGTGATCCTTCTTTGTTCAAATGATCTTGTGGGGCATACAGGTGACAGCCTCCAGCAGCTGGCTATTATCTGCTTAAGAGACTTTATGGGACCTATCTTGCATCCAGCGCAATTGACTTTCTACACTGACCCATGTGTCATTGCTAGTTTGCAACTGGCCAGAGCGTTCTTTTCCCTCCGCCGCCACTCGTCAATAAATTAGGGAATGATCTTGCTCCCGTTCGGCGAAAGGAGGAGGCGTGTTCTGCAAACGTTACCTGGTGCTATTTTGCAGTTTCAGAGAACAATTCTGCCACAAACCAGGAAATACCTGGTTTAAAGTCAGTGGCGCGATGTTCAGATGCTATTTTAAGGGCGCATGCATAATGTTGCTTGTGCACCTCGCGCATACACTTGGCTTCTCTCCTCTACCTAGCCACACATTCTTGGTAAATTATTTGGGAAAGATCAGCTGATACAGCGGTAATAAGTTGCACTTTTAAATCAATGCATCTGCAAACACATTACAGCAAACACATATTTTCTAGACACAGACATCGTGTACAAGCCCATAACTTATAGGATTGATGAGTATTTGATCATGAGAAAACATTGTTTTACCCTGAGTGAGTGTTAAAAACAATGAATGAATGCGGGTGCACGTGTGTGTATATGTAAAATAATTAATGAATGTGGGTGCGCGTGTGTGTTTAAACACACGCAAAATAAACACGTAACGCATAATTCAGTCCACGGCAATGTATATTAACGGGGGGACACATGCATATTAGGAACACAAGTCGATAATGATAATGCATACAATACTGGTAAGAAGCAATGTTTATAATGTCTTGCATATATCATTCAATAGAACCACAGCATATCATATGTGTGTTCAGTTTTCTTCACCGAAATTTATTTGAGGAGGAGGTATTTCTGAAGTTGTGGAAGAAAACGCTATTCCATGTGTGAAGTAGGCCATATTATCTGGCCATAAACTGAGCCATTTGAAGTTTGAAATTCATGTGGTCATGCATCTGTCTCATCGGAGAATGCAAACGCGCTGTCAAAATATCAACTCGTCAGATTCAAAAGCGCTCATGGCTCTTCAAGGGGATGGGAGATGGCACTCTCATTGGTTTATTGCTTGGTATGCCCAAACCACACCTACGGGTAATTAGGCTACTTCAGACCAACCCTTTTTAGATTCACGCCGGGCGCAAGATTAATTTATCCGCCAGTAAAATAGCAACATCGCCAAAGAACCGCCCACAAAGATACCTGCGTTTGGCACTTCTCACTTGCGTTTCAGACCGTTAAAATAGGGCCCTATGAGTGTCTGTGTGTGTTTGCGTTACCTGGTCAACGTGGAGGCAGATGGTGGTGCATGTGACCTCTGACCTCCTGGTTAAGTACTCTTATCTCTCTCTCTGTCTCTCTTTCTGTCTTTCTCTCTTTCTATGTCTCGTTGTCTCTCTCTGTCTTTGTCTCTCTCCATCTCTCCCTCCCTCTGTCTCCTGCGCTCCTTGTCATGATGAGTTATGGTGAGCCCTTGACATATGCACATCCCCACACACCTGCAGAGGAGCTGGTGTTCCAACACTCTGATCCCCATCTGGGATGAGAGATTAATACTTCCACTTATTTTAAATATTATGCCCTTTAAAAAAAAAAATGCAATTATTGCTACAAGGCCCTTGTAGCAATAGCCCAAACACAAGGCCCTCTGTGTTTGGGCTAGTGGTTTTTCAGCCCAGTGTGTGTTTGTGTTAGTGCGGGCCCTGAACAAGGGGCCAGTGACCCTGTGTTTCTCTCAGCCTCCCCTTTGCTAAATTGAATTGAGGGTAGTTTCGGTCCAGAGCATCGCCGGCTCAGCAGAAAACCAGCAGCAGAGAGGATGAGGAGAAGTCAGAGAGCTGCCAGGTTGTGGACCAGGAACAGGGTGCCAGAGAATTGAGATATAGGTTTTGTATTTGCGATATGCTGCACTATGTGCGGAGGGGAGGGAGAGGGAGAGGCGTTTGATTTGGAATTAATCATGTATCCATGTTTTCTCATGCGATGATCGTCACCATAGTAATATTTGCCAGTGTAACTGAAATATCATGTAGAGTGAACAGGAGTAAATGGTATGCTTTTGGCCAGTCTGCGCCAACCAGTTTGCGAGTGTTCCACAACGCCAAGGAGTCTGTTAGTGTATTCTTTGACAACACGACCTAGGGACACAGGCGGCGAGGCACTTGGACTTATGGCAATCTGTCTGGGCTGCGCTGGACTGCGCTGGCCGAGAGAAAAGTTGGCCTGGCCTGTAAAACCCCCAACCCCCCCACCCCTCCTTTCTAGACCTCTGTGATCTCATAATGCTGATCTCATAGTGCTGAGCTTATACTGGTGATCTCATAGAGTTGATCTCATAATGGTGATCTCCTACTGTTTGAATTACACTATGAGAGTGGGTTGGAACAGTGGGTTTAATATGTGAGGGGTCCTTATCTGGAAAATAAGCCCTAACAGGGCGAACAGGACCCCGACGTAAAGCGGAGGTGTCTTGCTTCGTCCTGGTGTGAGGGCGAGGCTCAGGAGTCTTTACAATTCATTTGTTACCATTCGTAGTCTGGATCAGCAGAGATATAGTTTGCCAAAGACGCTGGGGTTGATAAGTTACCGGACAACTTGTGGAGTGCTATGAAAGACATGAAACAGAGGCAAAAAATGGCAGCATGGCATTGAGAAGACCTGTGTAATAAGCAAAAATAATTGATCGCCGGACGTTGGGAAGGCTCATTCAAGTGAATGGAGCATTCTGCAGCATTAAGAAGAACCGTATAATAATAATCATAAGCCAATGCTAGCACATGACAATTTCTCCATCATACCACAGGAGGCAGTAATTCTGGAAATACAGAAATTAAAACCTAAAACAATACTATAGGGATGGGAGTATGTTTCAAAATGCTATAAATGAAATGTGGAATGAGGCATGGGAATGCCAATGGAGAGCTTTGAATGGATCAATTCTAGAGGGGTAGACGGACTTGCCCAGGTTGTGTGTGGAAGACATTCTCTATAGTGGATGACTGGCATAGACGATGCCTTAACACTACAGTAGTGTGTGTGTGTGTGTGTGTGTGTGTGTGTGTGTGTGTGTGTGTGTGTGTGTGTGTGTGTGTGTGTGTGTGTGTGTGTGTGTGTGTGTGTGTGTGTGTGTGTGTGTGTGTGTGTGTGTGTGTGTGTGCTGACTGGCCAGACAGATGGACAGATCAATGAGTGGAGGCAGAGAGAGGCAGTGTGAGAGGGATGGCTCCTACATCATTCTCTGGTCACAGAAGCTGCCCACTTAGCAGTACTGATGTAACCTGTAATCTATTGTCAGCATTCTCACTCTGTCTCTCTCACACACAGACACGCGCACACAGACACATTTACACCATAGGAGCAGGAAGTTGTATGCATGTGTACCCACAAACACATTACATTATTGTAAAGTTCTCTGCCCTTCATTAAATCCCCCACACTTCAATTACCGTCCATTTATTTTCTGATTTGACTTATCTCACACACACCCCGCACGCACACACACACACACACACACACACACACACACACACACACACACACACACACACACACACACACACACACACACACACACACACACAAATAGCCATAAGAATATCTAATAACACGTGGGTCAACTTGAATGCGGAAAAGCCTTAAATGTGTTATTCGATAAAAGCATGACAACTGCATCATTTCCTGTTAGTTGCGCAGTATTGCGCTATTGCAGCAGTTTTCTTCAGTGGCGTTCGTAACTCACTCTACCCTCCCATTACATAACACACCCAGCGATCCGTCAGTGAGATTGAGTGTGTGTGTGTGTGTGTGTGTGTGTGTGTGTGTGTGTGTGTGTGTGTGTGTGTGTGTGTGTGTGTGTGTGTGTGTGTGTGTGTGTGTATGTGCGTGCGCGTGCGTGCGTGTGTGTGTGTGTGCGCGCACATCCTCAATTGCCAACTCGGGGCATGTCCCACCACTACAGTACAGAGCACTTCTGCCTCTGCCCCACGGCAACCGTTACCAGGGTTACCGACAGGTCAGCCTCCAGAGTGGCTGGAATAAACGAGCTCAGGGCCCCCCATCAGCCCGTGGGTCACACACAGACACACACACACACACACACACACACACACACACACACACACACACACACACACACACACACACACACACACACACACACACACACACACACACACACACGTGCGCGCGCTCGCTCACTCTCTCTCCTACAATATTCATCTGAGACGTACTCACGAGTCTCACACACTGCTGGGGTTGCCTGGTTACTTTGAGGCTTCCATGGGGTTGAGGATGGGCAGGGGGGGGAGGGATCCATCTCTGTGCTGATCATCATGTGCTCCAGCTGTTCAAGTATCATCCGTCCTCCATCTCTCTCCATCAGCCTCAGAGGTTCACTGTACCTGCTCGTCAGGTCACGATCTCCATGCCTGCCATGTGTTTGTGTGTGTGCGTGTGTGTGTGTGTGTTGACTCCCTCTCTTCTCTGGTCCTCTCTGCAGGACGACGGGGACACGGAGGACGACATGACCATCCGAGAGGTAAGGGCCCAAAGCCAATGGGAGGAGGAGGGGTGTGGCCTGTCAGCCATGAGCCATGGAGCCTCCCTTGTTTCAAAACGAGGGCCCCATGTGAAGAGAACATCGGCCTTGTTCAGGGAATTAGATGATGCTGATATCCCCCTCAAAAGTTTTGACAGCTGAGGGCCAATTTAGGAACCCAAAATTTGACTGAGGGCCGCCAAAGGAAAAAAAAATTGGTGGGAAACGCTGTTAGCATCCCAGTGGTAAAAAAAAACATTGCACCGTCGACCTCTGGGAGTGAGGTCAAGTGAGGTCTAAATCACGAAACTGACGTTCATCCTTTTAAAGTAATGTACAGTCGGATTCAAACTCATAAATGTAACAGGACCTAATTGAAAGCTAGAGAGAGTCGACTTTTCTCTGTTTCAATTAATATTGATATAATAAAAAAGAAAAAAAATTAAATTATTTTCTTTTTTTTACTTACATCTGTATGTCATTCCGGGCCGCCAGGAATGTTTCTGCGGGCCCAATTTGAGAACCAATGCCCTAGCCAATCAGATGAGAGATGTGAGGCATACAGCCAATTGGAGGGCTTCCCAAGCTCCAAAAATGGAGTGATGGATGATATCCTCATGTTCCTGACAGGGTTATAAGGCTCCTCTCACGTCCAGAGATTACCTGCAGACTGATATTTTGGGAGATGACATCATTCATAATTAATTCATCAACAGCCCTTCTCATTTCCCCGTGTTCACCTGCCATCCCTCACACTCCTCCATCTCACCCTCTCTCTCCATCCATCTCTCAATCTGTTGCACTAGTTCCATCTCTTCTTCCTCACACTTCCTGTCATCTGCCAACACATCTTCACACATATAGGCACCCTTCAGCCTCCCTCCAACACGCACGCACACGCACGCACACACACGCACGCACGCTCGCACGCACGCACGCACGCACGCACGCACGCACGCACGCACGCACGCACGCACGCACGCACGCACGCACGCACGCACGCACGCACGCACGCACACACACACACACACACACACACACACACACACACACACACACACACACACACACACACCGCAACCCTCCCACACAAATCGCATGTGTCACGCTTATATGAATCACACACTTTCCTGTGTCATTCATCCATTCACAAAACTTGAGTTCTGGAATGTATCAAGAGTCGGATGTCGGATGTTGGATGTCTCTGCTCCTCTCTGTCTCTGTCTTTCTGTCTCTCTGTCTGTCTCTGTCTCTTTCTCTCTCTGTCTCTGTCTGTCTCTCCTCTGTTGAATAAAGACAGCTATGCAGGCGCCCTGAGGCCAATGAGGCCCGAAAATCATTTAAATTCAACCTGTAGGCATCCAGAGACTCCAGACGTGGGTTAATCGATGTATTCCTGCTGTTCTGAGGCAGCTTTAAACCAAGACGGTATACTCATCTCCCCTTCCTGCACCTACCCACTCCCCCACTGGGGCTCCTCTTCTCCCTCTCCCTCCCCTCCTCTCCCTCCCCTCCCCTCCCTCCCTCCCTCCCCTATTCTCCCTCCCCTTCCCTCCCCCTCCCTTCTTCTCCCTCTCCTTCCCATCCTCTCCCTTCCCATCGCCTGCCTCCACCCCCTCTTCTCCCTCTCCCTCTCCTCCCCCCTCCTCTCCCTCCTCCCCTCCCCTCCCTCGCCTCTTCTCCCTCCTCCCCTCCCTCGCCTTCTTCTCCCTCCCCTCCCCTCCTCTCCTTCCCCCTCCAGATTGCAGAGTGGGAGGAGCAACAGCTTGATGAACAGGTCAACTTCAGCAACTGCAAGATCGACCCTGCCCCTTTTCAACTTGTGGAACGTACCTCACTGCATAAGGTCTGTCTGTCTGTCTGTCAGTCTGTCTGTCTGCCTGTCTGTCTGTTCAACTGTCTGTCCGACCGTCTGTGGGACCTTCATTCTAAGTATATCACAGATTGTGAGACTGAGTCTCATTACTTGTTTTAATAATAACAGTAACATTGTGACTGAACCACGGAACCTGCATGCACATGTATGGTTTATTGTTGCATGTTGTCTCTAGCTTTGTATATCTCTGTACACACACACACACGCTAGCACGCACGCACGCACGCACGCACACACGCACACACACACACACACACACACACACACACACACACACACACACACACACACACACACACACACACACACACACACACACACACACACAGGATGGTTGCTCCTTGACTGGGAGCAGGAGAAGAAGACATGTGCATCAAAGGGGGAGATGTCCCATTGCAGCTCTCTCTAGCTCTCTCTCCCTCTCCCTCCCTCCCTCTCTCTCTGGCTCTCTCTCTCTCTCTCTGGCTCTGGCTTGGTTCTAGCTCTCTCACTATCACTCTCTCTCTCTCTCTAGTTATACTTCTCTCTAACTCTTTCTGTCTCGCTCGCTCTACCTTCCACACAAAACGTCCTCAAGCATATTAAACCAACTCCCACCTGCTCACACACACACATACACACACACACACACACACACACACACATACACACACACACACACACACACACACACACACACACACACACACACACACACACACACACACACACACACTGACAAACACACAGATGTTGCGTTAAAAATGTGTTTTTTTCAGATGTGAACATATATTCTTTAAATATACCATGGTGCTCTACCTGTAAAGCACTCTTAGTGCTAAATGTATGCAGACCACATGAGCACAAACAGGGAATTACATAAGAATCTGTCAAGGAGACACACACAGTATGTTTACATGCACAGCTTAATCAGATTAAAGACATAGTTTGACTATGCTCCTCAATTGAACAACTGCAATTGTCCGATTATAGCAGAGCAAGCAGCTCCTCCGGCGGTGGAGCAGCTCTTACGGGAGTCTGTATACGGCAACAATCCCTTTCTCCTCCATGTCGCAGTTCAATCTGGACTTCAGAGAGTCAAAGCCAACGTTTCTTTCCCCCAATTCCTTCTACTCCATGGGCGAGATAACCCCCACTACGAATCTTTACTTGTTGCGGAATTACCAGAGTCGAAGAACCCAACACAGTCTTTAAGAATCAAAACATCAGAGAATATCCCCGTCAGTTCGGCTGCGGTGCAATGAATGAATAACGAACGTTAAAACTTCCGAAGTAACAAACATTTATTTTGACAGATTATCCAAAATTAGTACTTGACAACCTTGTTGATGACCAACGTTTAGAAAAACAGGTACTTTTAATTCAGCCTTGGGTGAAAGCGTAGTGTATACTGATTGCATGTTGATGACGATGCACTTCTTATAGGGGGTAACTACATTAGCACCACACCGGCTTCCTCCATCTTCTGCTCCAACTTTTTAAATAAATCACAGTTCTCGTTTTCTGACGGCGACAACAACACGACTAACCATCTCCTTCTACTTCCGGCTCAAGGCCCCCGGAAAAGATATTGAGCATGCGCAGAACGCAAAATAAAATTCCAAATCGATTGACCGTAAACTTGCTTAGGGCCCTATTTGGCCTGAAACGCTAGTAAGAAGCACGAAACGCAAGAAGCTTTGTGGGCGGATCTCTGGCGCTGTTGCTATTATACCGGCAGATAAATTACTCTTGGGCCCGACGCCAATCTAAAATGGGTTGGTCTGAAACCCATCGGTGTGTTTTGGGTGTAACATGCAACAAACCAAGGAGAGTGCCATCTCCCATCCCCTTTAAGAGCCAGCGTATTTAACCTTGACAAGTTGATATAACTTCATATGGCTCAGTCTGTGGCCAAATAATAGGCCTAATTTACACATGGAATAGCGTTTTCTTCTACTACTTCAGAAACACTCAGTAAGCTTACATACACAGCATAATCCGATTAAAGCCATAATTCGACTATGCTCCTAAATTAGACAAATGCAATTGTCTGAGTATACATGGCGGTGAGAAAATCGATTCGTTGGCCGATGCATGTAATGCCCAGGTACGATAGGTGGCGCTGTACCCATTTCAATTAGTGGTAGTAGAGCCACCGGCTTACCTCTGTACGTCAGCAGTAACAACAAACTCAGGCGGCCATGGCCGGAGGAGTCCAGCCGGAGGAGTCTGCATACGACCACGGGTCGGAACAAATGGAGCGTCGGAGAAATGAAATGGACCTGAAGTGAACTGACAGCTGTCCCACATACGGCAACAATCCCTTTCTCTCATTTGTCGCGTTTCAACTTGGACTTCAGAGAGTCAAAGCCAATGTTCCTTCCCCCCACAACCATAAACATACAGAAATAATTAAATATTTATATCTATGAAGAAATATGATTTTTTTTTATATATATGTCTATGGCGACAACAACACGACTACCATCTCCTTCCGGCTCACGGCCCCTGGCCGCAAGATCACGCGCACGCTCAGAGAGCAAACTCCGATGTGCGATACGATGCTGGTTTACATGCTGGTAGAAAGCCGACGATGAACGAGTTATCTAGGTGTTCTTATCCGATATCGCTTGTCCATTCATGTGCCGATTTTTAATGCGAAGAAGATCAGTTAAAGGTGTTTACATGCATTTTACAATTCCTGTTGAGATCTTATTTGTTTATTTACCCGATTATGACTCTGCATGTATACGCGCGAGTCTTAAGTCATGTAAATTTTAACACATGATATGTGGTCCTGTGGCCGCAACTGTTGTCTATTTATTGATAAGCGGCAATACATTAACAAACATAGTTTCTTACCAGTATTGTTTACACTATCGTTATCGACTTGTGTTCGTAATATGCATGTGTCCCCCCGTTAATATACATTGCCATCGACTGTATTATGCGTTGCGTGTTTAGTTTGCGTGTGTTTAAACAGATGGGTGGACACAAGTGTGCGCCAAGCATCACCTGCATTAATTCATTCTTTTACTCACCCACGGTAAAACTGGGTTTCCTAACGTTCAAATATCAATCCTAAAAATTATGGGCTTGTGCACGATGTCTATGTCAAGAAAATATTGGTTTGCTGTACGGTGCAGATGCATTGTTTTAAAAGTACAACTTCTTACCGTTTTATCAGCTGTTCTTTCCCAAATGATTTAACCAACGTTATAATTTACCCTAAAACAAGATTTTGTTTTGGAAGGCTGAGATATAGTCTACTTTGCTTGAGTTTATTATTGTTATTATTATTATTTTGGCATAGCCTTTGCTGCGGGGGAAAATCAGCTTTACGCCGGGTGCAAACTAGCAACGATACATGCGTCGCTGTAGAAAGTAAATTGTGCTGGGTGCAAGATAGGGCCCTTAATGCGACTATCAAAGAGGCATATTCAGAAATGGAGGAGCAGTCATTCAATCATTAGTTGGACCCCTAGAGATGCACTGCTTGCCAAATTTGGCAAGCAACGAGGCATACGGGCTACATTTCACCCATATACACCCCTTGGTGACTCAGAGTCACAGATTTTAGGGGCTGCAACGGCGATCGATGAGACCAGACATCAACTCAAAAGAGCACATTTCCGAAGAAGTAATTCTGGAACAGATGCTGCGAATGTTACCAAGACCTTAAGAACAGGAACCTGGCGATGCTGGCTCCCAGTATTTAAACGTTCGGCGAGGATTCAAGCCTCTGAAGCCTAACACAAGAGGGTTTCTTTCAGACGTAATAGATTCCCGGCCAGAGCAGTGACCATCGAGGGGGTGGTCAAGGTCATCTGGGCTCATTAGAGGGCTCAGGGTCCAATTATTCGAAGGGCTTAGTCTGGTTCATTGTCTGCAGCCAGGTCTTCAGTCAACCCGCAAGCTTTGGCTATGTTCCCCGTCCACCAGCAGAGGGAGCCATCTCTTCTCATGCTGAAAATAGCTGTTCTTACTCCAATGGTCTACCTGTTAAAAGGGTAGTTCGGAATTTTGGACATAGTGCCTGATTCTCAAGTGAGCCTTGGTGTTCTTTATCAGTGGAGACAGTTTTCAACACATTTCATTCAGTCCTTCTAGTTGCAGAGTTCGCTCGTGCTAGGCTAGCGCACGGCAACGGGCAATGCTAGCCTGTTATTAAAAACAGTCTTACCCACTCCACAATACACCCGAGGTTCTACCACTGAGGTCCCTGAACCGAGAAAAGTTGGGACTTTGCTGAACGACCTTTGCTAGCTCTTAGCGATGGCGGTACCAGACGTCCAGCTGAGGTAGTTGAGCTGAGGGATCGAGCTGGCGTGTGTGGCTTTAGAAATGCGAGGTAGAGGTAGGCAGGGGCAGTTCCATCGACTGCCTTGTATGCCAGTACCATCGTCTTAAATTTGATGCGAGCTACTACAAGGAGCCAGTTGAGGTCCCGGAAGAGGGACCTCAAGGTTTAATCGCAGAGGCAGGAAGTCCAGCCAGGAGTGAGTTGCAATAGTCGAGGCGGGAGATGACCAGTGATTGGACTAGAAGCTGAGCTGCTTCCCTTGTGAGGAAGGGCCGGATTCTGCGGATGTTGTAAAGTGCAAATCTGCAGGATCGGGCCACCGCAGTGATGTTTGCGGTGCAGCATAACTGATTGTCCAATACCACACCGAGGTTTCTGGCAGTTGGAGAAGGAGATACAGTGATGTTCTCAACGGTGACCAGTAAGTCCATGTGTGGGCAATCTTTCCCTGGGATTAGGAGGAGCTCGGTTTTGTTGAGGTTAAGCCTCAGGTGATGGGCAGTCGTCCAGGTGCTGACGTCCGCCAGACATTACGATATGCGTGTTGCAATCAGGGCTTTATCAGATGAGGGGAAAGAGAGAAATGGCTGAGTGTCGTCAGCATAGCAGTGATAGGAAAAGCCGTGTGATGCAATTACAGAGCCCAGAGATCTGGTATAGAGGGAGAACAGAAGAGGCCCCAGTACAGAGCCTTGAGGGACCCCAGTTTCAAGCGTGCAAGGTTTGGACAAGGAGCCATTCCATGTCACTTGATAGGTGCGGTTTATCAGGTAGGATGTGAACCAGGAAAGAGCAGATTCAGCGATGCCAAGTTCAGCAAGAGTGGCAAGGAGGATCTGGTGGTTCACCGTGTCAAATGCTGCGGACAGGTCGAGGAGAATGAGAACCGATGAGAGGGATGAGGCTCTGGCAGCACGGAGGGACGCAGTCACTGCAAGGAGAGCCATTTAAGTGGAGTGTGCCTTCTTGAAGCTGGACTGGTGAGGGTCTAGCAGGTTGTTAGATGAGAGATAGGAGGACAGTTGGTTAGCAATGGCACGTTCCAGTGTTTTAGAGAGGAATGAAAGAAGAGATACCGGTCTGTAGTTCTGGATGTCGGTGGTATTAAGAGTTGGTTTTTTGAGGAGAGGCTTTATTCTGGCAGTCTTGAAAGATGCTGGAACAATGCCTGAAGTGAGGGAGGAGTTGATAAGTGAGGTGAGAAATGGCAGGATGTCGCTTGAGACATCCTGGAGAAGAGAGGAGGGGATAGCGTCAAGGGGGCAGGTGGTGGCATGGTTAGATGTTATTATTCTGTTGACCTCGTCAGAGGTGAGAGGGCTAAATTGGGTAAAAAAAAAATTGGGTACAGAGGAGGAGGGGATTGGAGGAGGGAGGATGGAGGCAGGGATGAAAGAGGAGCTGATGTCCTTCACTTTCTGGGTAAAGTAGGTAACAAAGTCATCAGCAGTAAGGCAGGAAGGAGGTGGGGGTGAGGGAGGGTTGAGGAGGGTCGAAAACAGGGAAAACAGTTTCCTGGGGTTTGAGGCGGAGGAGTTCATTTTGGTCCGGTAGAAGGCGGATTTGGTTGTTGACACACTAGAGGTGAAATCAGAAAGAAGGAAAAGATAGTGGGATAGATCATTAGAACAGTCTGATCTCTTGCATTTCCTCTCAGCTGCCCGCAACTTTGTTCTACAAGTCCGCAGAGGAATGGACAGCCAAGGAGGAGAGGGTGAGAATCGCGCTGGTCTGGAGGGGAAGGGAAAGAGGGAATCCAAGGAGGAGGAGAGGGAGGATAGCAGAGTGTCTGAAGATTCATCTGTAGAAAGTTGAGAGAATTGTTCGATAGAAGGTAATGAAGACAGAACAGTAGAGGCGAAGGTAGAGGGAGAGAGGGATTTGAGGTTACGGCGAGTGGTGACAATGCGGGGACTAGAGAGGATGCGGGGAGAGGATTTCAAGGGGAGAGAAAAATCAACAAAGTGATGGTCAGACACGGGGAGCGGGGTAACGGAGAGAGCAGAGGTGCCGCAGGACCTAGTGAATATTAGGTCAAGCTGGTTCCTGACCCTGTGTGTGGGAGGAGAAGGGGTTAGTGTTAAGTCGAAGGTGGCGAAAAAGTTGGTTAGTTCAGGTGAGTGCAACTTCTCTGGCAGGATGTTGAAGTCGCCGAGGATAACGAGTGGTGTGACATCCTCAGGAAAGCAGCTTAGGAGGGCGTCCATCTCATTATAGAAGTCACGGAGGGGACCTGGAGGACGGTAGATCACCACAATGGAGAGCTTGATAAGAATGGTGACAGTGACAGCCTGGAGTTTAAACACAGATCTGTCCAAGTGTTCTAGCGGAAGGACCTGGTAGGACCACATGGGCGAGATGAGTAGTCGGGTCCCTCCTCCTCGCCCGGATGGTCTAGGGGTGTGCAAGAATTAGTAGACGGTCGAGAGGGAAACAGGAGTAGCAGAGTTCTCTGGAGTGATCCAAGTCTCTGTCAGGGCCAGGAAGTGAAAGGTCATGAGGGACGTGTAGGCTGAAATCGAGTCCGCCTTCTTGACCGCCGATTGGCAGTTTCAGAGTCCTCCCATCACCTCAAGGTCAGTGTAAGCAAGGGTAGGTGGATGGCGCAGATTAGACGGGTTACTGCCCCGAGCAGAGGAGCTACGGTAACGCCGTCTGCGGGTGGAAATCCTGACAATGAGGGAATTACGACACATAGCTACAATAGGGCAGGTGACCTCCCCGGGACTCCCACAGAGACTCCCTAAGTCTTTGTTTCCCGGGTCTTCATTTGCTGGGTCCTTACGCTAATAATAACTAGCCCTTAAGTGGGCAGGGTAGCTCAGGGAGAATAGGACTCCGCCCAGCTATCAAGGCTTTTGTTCCCACCGTAAGTGGCAGAAACTAGCAAGAACGACTGCTTAACTGAACAGCACAGGCCTAAATCACACTGCAGTAACAGATGGAAAGTTAGAACAAGCAATCATAATTCTAAACACTAGGAATCTTAGTAACCAAACTCACCTACAGCCAGATATGAAACAACCTTCTTGGAAGACAAAATGTATTATACTGAGTTTACTCAGCTTCTTGACTCTGCTAAATAGGCAGACTTAGCTCCGCCCAGCTATCAAGGCTTTTGTTCCCACCGTAAGTGTCAGAAACTAGCAAGAACGACTGCTTAACTGATCACAACAGCACAGGCCTAAATCACACTGCAGTAACAGATGGAAAGTTAGAACAAGCAATCGTAATTCTAAACACTAGGAATCTTAGTAACCAAACTCACCTACAGCCAGATATCATTGTTTTGTAGATAGAGAAAATCAGGCTAAGAAATTACTATAGAAAATAAATCACATTCATTTATCATCGTTATCCTGGAAAATGTTATCATGCATATTTTGGAGATAGATTTAATGGCCAACCATACTGTCCATTGACCATGTCTCTGCCTCTACCCTCTCTAGACCCACACCATCTTCTCCCTGCTGGGCTTGGACCACGCCTACGTGACCAGCATCGGACGGCTCATCGGGGTGGTTTCCCTCAAAGAGGTAAGGCTGCTCCTCACTCCATGTCCTGTTGACCAGTGACGCCGGAACTAATCGCAGGCGATTAGGGTTGAAGGTGTGAAGAGTTGATTACATGCTAGCCGGCAGTGTGTCTGTGCGTTACAGGCTTTATTGGAACATCATGACTATATACAGTGTATATACATATATGTATAGTAGTGATTTAAAAAAAAATTATATTCTAAATATCGCTCGATTTCGTGGTGCTAGCCTTTTAGTGAGATCAAGAGTGTTGAGAAGGACAGTAATAAAATATATTTGGTTAAGATGGAAAGCAGAGAGACCTGCAGTGAATTCAACCCGGTCCACTTGACATCAGGTAGGTGCATGACAGTGGTAGGCCTACCGTAAAACTTCAATGGGCCGTTAACGTTTCAGTGCTGTTCGCGCTGATAACTGCGGGATAACAATATTGCGTTTATAAAAGTTCCTTGCAGCGCCGTCTGCCAGCCAGCTGTGCACCCGAAATCTCTCACTCACAAACTGTCAACGTCGCAACAAGTCGATTTTGTCTAGAGGGGAGTAACTGAGCGGCCCCTCCCGAAGTGGTACAGCCTAGGTGGGCCTTGAACTGGGATTGGTCAGAAAGACGTAACAGCTAATGACCAAATTGAACTCTGGTGCAGGCTGGAATTGAGTGACACACAAACACACACACTTTTAAGGAGTTTTTCACCCGCTCCCTATCCTTGCTTGCCCCAACAAGTTTGTGCGTTGTGCTAGTTGTTTTGTTTCTGTTGTAGCTAGATCCGGTATAATATTGTAGTTTATCTAACGTGACTAGTTGTTGCTAGACAGCAGGTGAAAAAACGACAATGTTTGCCAAGCCGAAAGCGTTAATCGTGCGATAAAAAAATGAATGCCGTTAAAATTGGCTTGCGTTAACGCCGTTAATAACACGTTAAACTGATATATATATAGCGTATCCTCTATGGACATCATATTTGTCTTGGCTGCAGAGAAAGCTTCAAAGTTGAAGTTGAGGTTTATTTAGCAAATCGCCTTTCAAGGCGTCTTTAACGGAGATACGAGTTCATGTGTGAACCGCTTTATACTAGTCATTTTGCAGCCCATGTTCTCAGCCCAGTTAATCCCTCCCAGTAGCCCCACCCCATGCCCCCACACAGACACTGGGCCCTATTTTAACGGTCTGAAACGAAATTGAGAAGCGCCAAACGCAAACTGGGCGCTTCTATGGCGATGTTGCGATTTTACCGGCGGATAAATGACTCTTGCGCCCGGCGCAAATCTAAAAATGGTTGGTCTGAAGTAGCCTAATTACCCGTAGATGTGGTTTGGGCGTAACTTGCAATAAACCAATGAGAGTGCATGTGCCGTGAGTGCATTTGAATCTGACGAGTTGATATTTTGATATTTAGCGCGTTTGCAGTCTCCGATGACAGATGCATGACCACATGAATTTCATACTTCAAATGGCTCAGTTTATGGACAAATAATTTGGCCATAATTCACACATGGAACACCGTTTTCTTCCACAACTTCAGAAATACTCCTCAAATAAATGTTGGTGAAGAAAACTGAACACGCATATGATATGCAGTAACTGTGGTTCTATTTAATGAAGTACGCAATACATTAACAAATATTGTTTCTTACCAGTATTGTATGCATTATCGTTATCGATCGTGTTCCTAATATGCACAAGGTCGCCTTAATGCACGGGCTTGCCAGAGCCTATGCCGATCGGGGGGCCTATCATGAACTTCAGTAAAAAAATATATACATATACTTTTTTATTATTATTATTATTTTTCTTTTTTTTATACTGGCCCATGATATCACCCCCGATCGGCGAAGGCCCAAGACAATGTGCAATTTTTGTTTGGGACTTACAAAGATCAGAGGCCTATCATGAGCCAAGAAAAAAGAGGGCAGCTGGGCCCAGTGGCCCCTTGACACCACAGCCACAGTCGTCTCACCCTCCCCCTCCCCGTCAGAATTTCTCGTCCAACCCACCCCCCAACCCCCCTCCAGAACACGTCTCCTCCTTTCACCAAACCGCCCCTTGGGGTGCAAGATCATTCCCTTATTTACCAACGCGTGGCGGGTGAGGGAAAAAAACGCTCTGCGCCAGTTGCAAACTAGCAATGACACATGCATCAGTGTAGAAACTCAATTGCGCTGGATGCAAGATAGGGCCCACTGGCTTTCATTTGACAAAGCCAAAGAAGTGGACGACAACTTAGAGAGGAGCAAATCATAGGAGTTTTCTGCTCCAGCTCTGTGAGTCACATGGGGCAGGCGTAGCAAGGCATCTGAAAACAATATGAGTTGTATCATAGAGACATGAATCTAGGTAAAAAGATGCCAGCGTGGAGTGAAGAGCAGACGTTTGTGGTAATAATGGTGTAACTATGCGTGGTGTGGTGCAGGCATTATGGATTCTAGGTTTAAGTGTCTGGCACTCGAGTGATGCTAGGAAGCCGGGCGCTTGGAGCAGATGGCAGCGAGAGCTCTCGCTGCTTTGACAGGTTGATCCATCATCTGGAGTGCAGCGCTCGTAGGGAAGAGTACAATGACACATACGAAGCGCACGGTGATCAAAGAATCACAGACGTCGATATCTATGGCAATTCCCTCTCCGTCTCTCGCAGCGAGTCGAATCCAAAAAGCCTGGCGCACCTCTAGAGGAACGCAGGTTTTTGGTGAACAGCCTCTGAATCATAAGCACGTAATCAGGCAGGCCTAGACCAAGGATTGATTGATTAATTTCTCTGTAAAGACCTATGTGGCTCTCTGGTCTCTCGCTGAACCATGCGTCCTCCTCCTTTTGCTTTTTATCACACTATTAACTCTCTCCAGCTCCATTATCCCTCTCTCTCACGCTTCACGCTCTTCTGTGCTGTTTATCCAGCCGTGCCTCTTCATGTTTCCTCTAGAGCGGTTCTTTACTCCACGCTCGCCCTCTTTATCGTCTACTCTGTCTGCACCTCGTTTTAAAACCCCTCTTCCTCCCTCCTCCCCATCTCTCCGGCTCCGCTCCACTCGTTCCCTGTGAATTGGCCTCAGCTTGCGGCCTGAATGCATTCTGTGTGTTTCCACCATGAAGCTGTTTTACTGTTTAAGAGCCACAGCCCCACCAGGCCAAATCATGGTGTACATACGAGAGCGAGACATCAAGATACATATGTCTTGAGGAATAGAGGGTCCTTTGCATATGTTCTAATGCAAAGCCCTAGAGAGAGCGGGGGCCACTACGAATAGTCAATTCTCCTAACCTTTATGCCTCCTTTCCTTAACCTTTGTGGAAAACGTCATCGGGTCAAGAAGAGATGAAAAGGTGCTTCCTTTCAAACATAGGAAAGAAAAGACAGCACTGTTTAAAATTAATTTGACTCCACTTTTCCTAACCGACGTCATTGCCCGTCGGCGGGTATTGCCGACCTCTAGCGTCTCTAGTGTGAAACTACAATTTTCGAAGATTGACTATGACAAGCGCTCTGTTATCCATGTGTTCTTGTCATATTGATTTCAATCAGGTTATCGCCAACAGTGAGAATCAATTAGGTCGAACTTGGCCAATGGGAATATTTTAGGTCACTTGAATTCCAATTCACATGTGAAAAAAAGGTGGCTAAACTCATGATGATGTTGAAATTAACTGCCCCCAGTAGTCTTTCTTAAATGTGAAGTTGACATTTTATTTTCTTATGGTGTATTTTATGTGCTTACTAACCAGCAATAAATGAATTCATTTATATTCAACTAATATGTTTCTGGAATTGGTATCCATTATTATCAATTGTATTTTCTTCTCTTCTATTCTTCTGCTTTACCGCGTCTCTCATGCGTCTTTCCGTAGAGTCTGTAAACTTCTTCGGTAGCATTTTGCTTTAAATCTTGCAGCCGTAAAGGATTATGGGATACTACCTCCTCTCCTTTCACAAAGGTTGCTCAGGAGTAACCTATGCTATAGGAGGGTTAAAGGAAGCATCGAGGCTCCTTCCCTAAGCATTTTTTGGAATTCAAACCACCTTTCCTCCAAGCACTTCCGGGTCATCTCCATAGGAAAGGAAATTTCGTATGCAAAACAGAGAATTCGTAGAGGCCTTGGCTGTGTGGAGGGAGTGAGAGAGCACCCAGGAGGCGAGCAGTTGAGTCATTGAGGGAGAAAATGACATTTCATCTGGCCACTCCCCTCACTACACCATTGATCCTCAACCCCTTCACCCCCCCCACACACACACAAGCACACACACACACACACACACACACACACACACACACACACACACACACACACACACACACACACACACACACACACACACACACACACACACACACACACACACACATTATAGTGTTGGTAACAGCCCTCGCATAATTGCCGTGGCAGCCATTTATAATAGTACCAGTTTTGCGTTGCCGATTTCAATGGTTGTGGAGTTAGAAAACATCCACCTCTCCGATTAACCGCCAGCCGTGTTCCGGATGAGCTCAGAGAGGATTCAATCCTGTTTACCAAATTCTTCCCTTCTTTAGTACTCTCCCTTAGCTCCCATCTGTTGGCTGTCACACATCGGCCTAAGATGTGAACCACGTGGACTTTTTAAACACTTTACCATAAGCGAATTGTGCTGCTACAGAATCCTGTCTGCTGTGAGATCAATTCAGGCCAGTGGTAAAATGTAATAAAGATGGGCCCATGGCCTGAAAGACAACAGGAAATTGGAATTGATTAATTAAACTTTACTGATTGGATCGATTTCGAGGATGTTGGCAAAGCGTTCCACTAAAGATTTTTTTTTGCTCTCTCGCGTTGTCGACCTGTTCTGAATTTGGGCATTTGGCCATCAGTTGACATTCACTATATCCCCAACAAGTGTTGAGCAGCTCCCACAGCTGTATCTTGGATTGTCCAACACAAGTAAGTGTATGGAAACGGCTCTAGCTAGGCAGCTTTCTCCAATAGAGCCCACAAACAAATACTCAACAACATTGAGATTTATTGAGGGACAAATATATATTGACTTTTTTTTTTTAATAAAAATGTAAATATACAGGATTATATTATCATAATATATAGTAAAACAGACACACGCTGAGTAAAACATCATGAATAGACAGGGTTAACAGATCAGCGGCAGTGGACAAATTATAAATTATCACAACTAGTGACCACATGTTTGATTTACCAAAAGCCATTTTTTTTTATGTTTGGAATATGAGGTGAGAGTTGGTAGTTTGCGTATTGCACTTGGTATGGAGTTCCAGGTATTCGTTGCTCTATAGGAAAAATTGCCTGGCCAAAGGCACTTTTCCTAAAGGGAACTGTGCAATTACCTCTGGAGCCTGCTCTGGTTGTGCTGTTCGTATTCCTTTTGATATATTTCTGTAAAGGAGTTGGAGCTAAACCATAAATGATTTTAAAGACTAAAATATTGTCTGTTTATTTCATAGTGTTTTCCATATGTAGCAACTCAAGTTTCTTTAAAATCTGACAGTGATGATACATTTTCAGTTTTCTATCTAAAACTTTTATAGCTTGTTTATATGTAGGCCCTAGTGACTTCAGAGTCGTTCAGAGACATGATCATTGCATCAAAGTATAGCATAGCTGCTTAATTTGTCTCAGTGTTCACAGCCCACTGCGTGTGCTCACAGGCTTGGGGACTGAGACGTAGAGAGACTGAGCACTATCTTCGTAAGTTAGAATTGTGTGCGAAGATAGCGGCTGAAATTTAGGCAGTGTGATCATTTTGTATTGTATTGGGTACAGAGCAATATTGTGTATAATACGTCGCAATGGTAAGTTGAGGAAGTTTTTTAACTGATTGGAGCCCAGCCATAGCATCACGTCCAATCAAAATGAAGAGCTTGGTTCCTGGTGGTTTTATGAATGGAGGTAGAATGAGAATGGCAACCGAACACAAATCCTTTCTCTTTCATTTTCTATCATTCAGGAATTCTAACTGATTGCCTCTTCAGTCAGTCCCTGAGTCCGTGAGCATGCTCAGTGATGTGTGAACACTGAGTCGGTTGTTGTTGAGTGTTTGTTATTGGGCGAAATTGGAGAAAGGTACCTAGCTAGGACCGTTTCCATGCACTTACTTGTGTTGGACCACCCAAGATACAGCTATAGGAGCTGCTCAACACCTGTTTGGGATATAGAGGATGTCAACTGATGGCCAAATGCCCAATTGCAGAACAGGTTGCCAACGCGAGAGGAGGGGAATTGAACAAAACTCATGGCTGATTTACAAGTAACCCTCGGGTCTTAGCAAACCACCCAAACCCTTTAACAATGTTACTGATGTTAAACTTGCTACTGCCAATCAAATTAGAATCCAATGTGCTTCCCCTTGCTTCTGTGATCTCCTGTTTCAGCTGGGAATGGCTAAAAGTTCAAAACCTTGGTTTCATGGTTCATTTCCCAGAGTAGGGAACCATTCAGCTCAGAGCATCATTCGTTCAGTGAATGCTTTATGACTAAATATGTGATAAACATTAGCACTGTGGAGAAAACTCAAATCCTCAAACACACAGACCTGAAAAGAATCACAAAGACATTGCTTCTAACACAACCAAGCTACAGCATCCAAATGAATCCGCATTCACTTTTGGTGCCAGGGAAGTGAACTGAATCTGAAAACGCATTGACTGAAAGCTTAAATGTGTATTTTGCGTGTCATTTTGCGTGTCATAAACTGTCTTGTAGTTCACACCACCACAGGAGGTTATGCACTCAAGGTTCATCTACATCTCAGTCC
Source organism: Melanogrammus aeglefinus (assembly GCA_900291075.1). Classification (NCBI taxonomy): domain Eukaryota; kingdom Metazoa; phylum Chordata; class Actinopteri; order Gadiformes; family Gadidae; genus Melanogrammus; species Melanogrammus aeglefinus. Next base: position 5,855 of record OLKM01003103.1, on the reverse strand, counting down.
AGACCACATGGTGCCAAATTGAATAACACTGTTCAATTGGAACATCAAGAGAGTTTGTGGTCCGATGGACTGAAGGTGCCAGGTCATGGTGTCAGTTCGATCTTGCTAATCTATTCCTGTCCGCAACGCTACAGATGTTTAACTGAGCTGTGAGATGTGATGATTCTAACAACATGAGAGTTCAAGGCAATGCTGAGAGCAGCCATGACCAGAAATAAGGAAAAGGCTATTAGACTGCTGAAAAGGTAATTATGGACTGAGAAGTATGGATTTAGAAGTATGGACTGAGAATTATGGACTAAGAGGTATGGACTGAGCGGTATGGACTGGGAAAGGAGAAGGTTTCCATTGACCCAGTGTATTGGGGACAGGCCTGAACCTCAGTGTTTGACTGTGATTTCAGGAGGCAGTTGTATGTTTCCCATTCTTTGGTCAGTACAGCCTTTACTGGACCATATAAAGCTTAGTTTGTAGATGTAAAGATCAGAAGGTTATTTTATGGTGTCAGGTTATGTAAAGGTTTGGTGTGGTTAAACTAACAATTTGAATCATTGATAAAATACGAGGGGTCTGCTACTTCCATCTAAAATCACAGGAACGGCTGCATGTAACGTCTCTCTCTCTCTCTCTCTCTCTCTCTCTCTCTCTCTCTCTCTCTCTCTCTGTCTCTCTCTCTCTCTCTCTCTCTCTCTCTCTCTCTCTCTCTCTCTCTCTCTCTCTCTCTCTCTCTCTCTCTCTCTCTCTCTCTCTCTCTCTCTCTCTCTCTCTCTCTCTCTCTCTCTCTCTCTCTCTCTCCAGCTGCGTAAGGCCATCGAGGGCTCTGTGACGGTGAAGGGGACAAAGGTGCGCCCCCCGCTGGCTAGTTTCCGGGATAGCGGCACCAGCAGCAGTGAGAACGAGGCCACTGAGCTCCACAAGCTGTGGGACCGCCACAAGAGCATGTCGCTCCCCCGCGAGCACACCCAGTCCGACTCGGACGAGAAGTCCCAATGACGGGCCCGCTGAGAGGGGGAGAGGGAGCCAGCATCGACTGCTACCCTTGAAAGCTGCCGACACAAAAGAAAAAAAAAACGAATCCTCAGGGATTGGATCGATATGTAATTCTGGGAAATAGAGTCCTCTTTTTTCTGCTGCTTTCCAGAGACCCCCCCCCCCCCCTCCTGTGTCCCCCCTGCTCTCTATGTGTCTCCATCCCCCTCCTCTGTGGCCCAGGGCCTGTCCCGGTGAGGTAACCAGGGGTCTGGCACTGACTACAGACACTTGACACTCTTCGGTGGGGGGGGATTGACTACAGCCCAGATTGTGCCCTGCTCTCCTCTGGAACCATGAGACCCTGCTGAAGAGGACAAGGGAAGACTATGTAGGGAGTGTTAGTGACCAGGGGTGTATACAGGGTTAGAGTAGAAGTGGGGTGTCGTGGACTCAACTGAGGGAGGCCACCGTCTGACCAGCCTGACGTCTGTCCGTCGGCCTCGTGACCAAACTCTGAAACCGTCTCCCCGTCTGAACAAGTCTTCCATTTGTGTTGCGAGGACAAACACAGAGTGAGTGTATGTATTGAGAGAATGGACGAGTGTGTGCATGTAGCAACACGGCTGTTTCTAATGAGGTTTTTATTCTTTTGTAATTCATTTGAACATGTTTTAGTCTTATTATTGTAGTTCTGTTTCACCATTCCGACAGGTGGTATGGCTGTAACTGAATCTTAGTGGTGTGGCCCCGTCCTAGTTCCGCCTTCACTTCCAGACCTTAGTTCCATCATGAAGCAGGCTGGTCAAAGGAAACAGCCTTTTCATCTTAAAGTCTCTCTCATGTCGGGTTCCAATGTATGCATATGTGCGTCCTACACACATACACACACAATCAGAGCTCTTAAGAAGCATCAGAGAGAGGGAGAGAGAATATATACTGTAACTATATATCAGATATATCTATAGATATCAATATACATGTACCAAGGCCCTGGCAGCGAAGCGGCTCTTTGGGTCCAAGGGAAGAGGCTGGATCTTCTAACATCACCATGACAACACTACGCCTGCCGTCCCAGTCCTCAGGCGTTCCTCCCCATGATGGCCGTGTCTGTATGGGAGCTCTCAGCGGAGTGCCTGGCTGGAGGAGGGCTGGAGGGAGGGAGAGAGAAACCAGGAGTACAGCGCTCTTAATAATGGATGTGCAGGGCGCTGGACTCCTCCTCAAACGCTGCTCATCCAGGGACAGGAGAAGGGCTCTCTCCTCTCGGCCTTATGTCTCTCTCTTCCTCTTTCCCTCTCCATTGCAGACCAGTACCTGATTTGAAGAGCTTTTAAAGTCTCAGATGGACTCTGTTTTCAATTATTTTAGTTTGGATCTTTTCTTGTTTTTATGGGATGGGTGAAGACGTCTTATCAGCCCTGATATGTTGCTATGAGGCCTTAAACCACACAACACACATACACAAAATATCATCACGACATGAAGGGCCATGTGAGACAGCATGGCTTCAGCATGTAGCGCTGCATGTGACTCAAGAGGCTGTCAGATCCTCTCTATGGTTTCAGAAAGTATGACCAGAAGAACGATGAGCTACATCAGCCCCAGAGTGTGTGTGTGTGCCCTCACAGTGAGACTGCTCTCAGGGTGAGTCTTCCGTCAGCCCGCTCCACGCAGTCTGACAGGCATTGATCAGTGTCTGGCCCCTTGGCTTGGGAAAAAATATTTATCAATTTAATATATATATATTTAACACAATTACTTGTAATATAAGATCTTAATTTAATGTCTTAACAGATTCAATGTGTTTTTTTTGTCTAATTTTCTAATTTTTTGTCAATTTTTTGTCTCAAAAAGTTTTTGATGCCGTGTTCGAAATTCCTGTCATGTATAGTGCAAATTAACCTAGAACAAAGATGTCCACTTCCTGGAGCTGTAACATAAATAGTATTGATACAATTGATAATACTGTTGTTATGATATTGACGGCGCCGTGGTGCGTCGAGTGGAAGGAACTGTTGAGCTGTATGGGGTCTGTCTGTACACTCCAAGTGCCTCTCCCCTCTTCGTTAGCTGGGCTGCCTCTTCCTCTTTTTTTATATTGTTGTCGTTAGCGGAGATTAGCAATCACAATGCTCTTTCAATAGTCTTGCATGTAAGCATTTTGACAAGGCATACGCATGCACCCTCACTCACTCGTTTTCTTTCTGTTTTCTCTCTCAAACCCACACACTCTTACACATATACACTTAAGATAATGTGTCAGCGCCACTTTGCAATTATGCACGATTTCCATGGCAAAATATCACCCACTCCCCACATCATTCCCTCCGCGCTCGCCCCTCTGCAGAGATCCACTGGCATGATTCGATTCTCCTCAATGGCCCTTCTCCGGTTGATGTTCATCGGTCTGTGATCTTCTCTCTATTTCGTCAACATTTCAACTATAAAATGACACATGGCATATTTGTGATATTTATTAATCAATGAGTTGAATTTGTGATTCGATTGTTTCCTTCCATTCTATGATTTTCCTTTTTGTGGTATGCGATATTAGAAATACATTTGTGCAATAATAATTGTAACCCAATTTAAATTTACATTTTAACATGAATGCAATATACCTTCTTTTTTTACGAAACCTGAAAAGTGTATAAAAATAAAATACATTTTAGGTGAGGAGATCCGAGGTGTGTGTGTGTGTGTGTGTGTGTGTGTGTGTGTGTGTGTGTGTGTGTGTGTGTGTGTGTGTGTGTGTGTGTGTGTGTGTGTGTGTGTGTGTGTGTGTGTGTGTGTGTGTGTGTGTGTGTGTGTGTGTGCGGGTTTATGTGTTTGTGTGTTTGTGTGTGTGTGTGTGCACGCGTGTGTGGGGGTGTGTGTGGTCTCCGTTGCATGAGCCTAACACCAAGGTCATACTATAGTTCTGTACAATCAAAGACGTCTGTATCTTAGGGAGCTTTGGGGACCCCTGGTTCCACTCCTATTTTTGGGGGGACTGCACGCTTTACCAGGGGCCACCCATCATGCTTTGACGCTTGTGCCAACTCATGCAGCGCTAGGGGCCCTGGTCAAATGTCCCCTGAACCCCTGGTTGTACATTCTAGGCCATTGAACTATGGTAACTCAAGAGGGACAATTCATAACAGAAGAAAAAAAGAGACTGAAAAAAAATGTATTTTTTACAGACAATTGAAACAATGTTTTGTATAACAGGAATGAATAAAGACATTTTAACAACACAGCACCTGTGACACGTTTCCTTTAAAGATCCCATTTCATGCTTTTTTGGGGTTAATTATTGAATTTGGGGGTAATACTCAAATAGTTACATGCCTGTATGTTAGAAATACCCCTTATTATTCTCACTGTTTGTTTCTGAAAAAACAATTTCAGCATCTTTCAAAGTGTTCTGTTATGCATCATGTTGCTTTCAGGCCCCCCTCCCGAGTAGCCCAGACTGCTGTGATTTGTCGAATGCTTTGCGCTTTGTGTTTAGGCAAATTCACACCCCCGAGATGTTGTAAGCATTGCGGATAGCCGCGGGCGGGACTTCTGCACTTCAGCACCGCCAACTGCACTCTGACATCACACTGTTATGGAAGTCTGAGCGCAAACAAGCTGTTTGACGCACTTATTGAGGGGCGTTCTCGGTCGGAAGGGGCGTTCTCTGGCTCTGACTTTCTAGCTTAGCAGACGCAAAAAAACATATATACATACGTCAGTGTAGACAGTGTAGAGCAAAGGGAAAAGCAGAAAAAGCATGATATCACCCCTTTAACCAACCACAAGGCAAGGCTCTAGGACCTTCTGAGTCATTATACTGGTAGTTTGACAAACACACACACACAAACACTTTGAATCAGTAGCCAAGTTTTTCTGCAGCTCTTCTCCTTCTCCGGAATATGGTTTCTCTCTATGTTTCACGAATTCTACTTTCACACACCCTCCCTCCCTTGTTAGTTTATCACAATTGCTTAAACACATTTCCTGATAGACTTTCTCAAAATCCTAAACACAAATCTCAATCACAAAATGCAAAATCCTACACTTCTCTTGCAAAAGCACACTTTTCCCTCAAAACAGTTTTAATTCTTCACTAAATGGTATTTTCTTTTCAAATTCCCTAACCCTAACACATACATCATATGAGTAGACATTTCTAAGCACCCATTGAACAATTTTGTACAGAATGGAAAACACTATTTCCCCCCTGAAATAATTCCTTATTACAAAAATCTAAAATAGCTTGTGTGACAACTACATTTATCTTAATGTGTTGAATCCTGAAAAATGCTTTGCGCAGCAAAGAGAAACGACTATCTGATTCCGCATAAGGTTTCATTTATTGGCTCTAGTCCAGAATATTTGTAGACCAAAAAAATGCAACGTTCCATTCATTCATTATTATTCAAACGCAGAGGCTAGGCATTAGTCAAGTTTCCATCTAAAAGGTGAAGCGAATCTTTAAAAGGTTCATAAAAAAGAAATTTGAATTAGGTGCGTTTCCATCAAGTGGTTGGAGCTGAAAACGACTCATTCCAGGGCTTGTCGTATCCTTTTGATAACATGCTCTCTCTTAGGTCCTGATATATAATGGAATTGCGTTGTTGTTTTCCATCTAAAATAGCTGTAATGTTTTTTTCTTCGATGAGAGCAAGAAAAAGTTGTACCTCTTCAGCGGTCCATACATATCTATTATTCACATTGGCCATCTGTTCCATGGACGTATTTACAGTTTTTTTCAATTGCTTGAACACAATTTCCAAAATTTGGCTCATTGTGTCAAAACTCAACACACAAGCAAATAAGACACAACACTGGGAAATAAACCCTTTACATCTATGTCAAATCGAACTCTGGCACTCTGCCCCTGGACTTTATTATCC
>OLKM01003102.1:27007-38676 GCA_900291075.1 Melanogrammus aeglefinus | reverse complement strand
CACGCTCGGTTGAAGAGAACGTGCGGAGCTGGCTGGGCCCACACTCTCACACACGCACACGCACACGCACACACGCACACGCACGCACACACACACACACACACACACACACACACACACACACACACACACACACACAGAACGACTGAGAGTAAAGGAGGGGAGGAAAGAGAAATCGACAGAGGGGAGGTGGGTGCTGAATTCCTATCTCAGATTACCCTCCTAAGCAAACCAAACAGTTAAAGTGTGTGTTTCGCGAATGCCCGGTTAGAAGTGAAAACAATTAATAATGGGCAGAACTAATCAATTATCACCTATATATATATATATATATATATATATATAGGGCACACACATTCATGTTGCCTCCCTTAACGTTTGAGTCATTGGCTAATTCAATTACAACAACGGTGGCGCCTGGAAGGTATTAAGCCGTAACACAGCCCATAGTTTCCCCCCTCTTTAAACGTTTCGCCTTGACAACAGCCGGGATCCAGAGCTTTCTCATTTTACGGCCCTCTGGAGCGCTCCGCTCGGCAGATGAAGCACACCGTGATTACACAAATGAAACCGACTTCTGCTTAACTTCAGCCCCCCTCGAACTGAAAGTCGAGCAAACTGAAAACTCGAAGGCTGTAAGCTAGCTCACTGAAACCCGGCCCCACTGAGAACTAGCCATTAGTATTAGCACTTACACACCTTTATTGCATTTAAACATCTTTAGTAGATTTAGATTGAGGGCATTCAGCAGACACTTAGGGCACTCAGCAGACAGATTATAATTTATAATCTGTAGAAATTTGCCTGAGGGAAGAGAAAATACAGTATGTCACTGTCAGTACAGTATTGACGTTCATAGAACCCATTGCCAAGCACTAAGAATTGTTAGTTTACCCCATTCCCCGTATACACAACCCAGTCTCGAGAAAATATGTCACACTGTCACGTCATTTAATCTATTCATTCGTGATCTGGGACACGTAATTTTTTCATGCCAAAAGCAGAGATTTCAAACTCATTTGAAAAAGACGAGATGAAGCAGCTACCTTTTTCCCATTGCGGTTTGCCTACAGAGCAGCGCACCTGCATTAAATATATCCATGAATTTTCATAATTTCTCAGAATCAAAGGTGAAGTTGAAACGGGTGGCCCAAAGCTGTCATATTGTTAGAAATTTGTGCTTTTGGCATGAACATTTTTTAAATTACGCGTCCCAGATCACGAATGAATAGATTAAATGACGTGACCTTTCTGTGAGACTGGGTTTGGTATACAACAGACAGCTAGGATAAGATGCACAATGTCGTGCAAGGTCGTACGCCTACACACCATACAATAAGTGTTCGTAAAATATAGCTGTGTCTTTTACACGTCTATATTTAAGTGTATAGTGTTTTAGATGAACGTGTTATAAAATTAGTTTATTGCTCATTCTTGTTTCGGTATACCAAGAAATATTCCTGTCATGTTATCCACTTTTCGGGTGCTATTCATGCTGGTGTGTTGCTTAAACTGACTGTGATTCTAACTGAAACGTCGAGCTGATCTGTGTTTTACTAACCGCGCGGAGATGTTGGGTGATAGAGGGAAGGGGGCTCGAGGAAACCCTAAAGGAGGACTCCCAGATTGATTACAACTTAAACCCTGGAAGTAATCGTACACGGGAGTTCATTTTTAAGCAACCTCGCCAGCTGCCCTCCTGAACTGACTAACGACCTCCATCTCCGTGTCTCGCGCTCGCTCGCCCAACCTCCCTCTCCCGTCTCTCTCTGCCTGGTCAACGGTGAACGAATTAAAACATGCTAAGCTAAGGTTAATTAGAAAGAGATTTCCCCGAGGCCCGTGCACTCGTACATAAGATTACTCACGCACATGCGCACACGCGCACACACACACACACACACACACACACAAACGCTGACGACGCCCGTGCCCTCTCCTCCGCATGCACGCATCGCGTCTCGCGTAATTAGCGCGCGGGATGCCGATGTCGCTCAGCGTGAACATAAAAAAGGGAATAAACTGCTAATAACACAACGATCTATTTCAGGAGACGCACAAAAGCGTTTTTATTGCGCTGGTTTTTATTGATTGCGGTTGATAATGAGCCTCGGGCCGCATCATGCCAGCTTCATATCTGCCGTCGTAACCGCATTATCACATCCACAGAGCGGTTACTACTCTCTCGCCGCGTGTCTCCTCCCTCGCTCACACTCCTTTCTCTCTCTCTCTCTCTCTCTCTCTCTCTCTCTCTCTCTCTCTCTCTCTCTCTCTCTCTCTCTCTCTGCCTCTCTTCTCCTCTTCTCTTCTCTCTCTCTCTCTCTCTCTCTCTCTCTCTCTCTTCTCTCTCTCTCTCTCTCATTCTCCATCCTTCTCTCGTACCCATGCCTCCCTTCCCCTCTCCTCTTCTTTCATGGCTCTCTCTCGCTTCCGCCACCTTTCTCTTGGCCTCTCACCCTCTAGGTTTTAATCCACCCCCTCCCTCTCTACAGCATTTTCTGTTAAGACGTGAACCAAGTGGTCAATTTCTGTGTATGTGAGTAGGCCCGCAATTGTAGTATCCCTTGGCGATTAAGATTTCTGTCTTTGCTTTTGCGTGTGTGCGTGTATTTGTTTTGATATGTGTAGCTAGAGTGTGTGTGTGTGAGTGTGTGTGTATGTACTGGATTGTGTGTGCTTGGGTGTGTGTGTCTGTGGTGTGTTTGTGTGTGCTGGAGTTTGTGTGACCTTGTGTAAGAAGCCTATATTGATCATGTGGGCCGAGCTGTCAATCGATTGGTCTAGTCTTGGCCAGAAGATAAACCTGTTTCCATCTCCAGACATGGCGGGTTGCCAGGTGAGGGTGGAACCATCCCCCCCCTCTCCTCCCCGTCCCCAATGAACTCGGTCAAGTCCAAAGGGGCGCGGCTCTGACCTGGCAACGACAAATCTGGCAACCCGCAATCCATGTTTTTGGACGGTTCCGGTCACACAGCGACCAGTGTCGATATCAGAGAAGTGTTGTTGACTGCTGCTGCTGCTCGGACACATTTGCAGGCTTTATTTTTACATTTTGACTTCCTGTCCAACATTAAACACGTAAGTACGACTAAGCCTTGCTCGGCGACCCGGGTGATGCGACATCTCGGAGGAGTGCGACGCGGCAAGCAGACATGTTGATGTTTAAATAATACAACAGCGGCTGGTCTATTTTTATGCCCGGCGCTTATGGCTCCAGAGATTCATTTGAGGCCCACCGACGAGTCTGTTTGTAGACGTTGTTAACCTATCGACTTTAACTGGTGATTAGCGTAGACGTATTTTTCTAGGTACTCCGGGTCACTTTGAGATGATCCTTTTGTGCTGCGGTCCCGTTTCGAAGGGGAGGACGGTAACTGTGGTGTTGCGTCGCATGGTTCTTGTCCTTGTTTTCAATATATAATCAGGAGCCATCTACATTCTCCAGCATCAAACTGGAACAAGCCCGCTTGGAGCAGAGGGGGACCGACTAGCACAGGAAACGGGCGTCTTAGTTTTTATTCGAGTTTCCTCGTTATCTGCTGCTATATCTTTTCATTTTACCATGCCTGCTTCCGACTTTTATCCCCCCCCGCCCTCCCTCCCTTCAGCTGACACACACACGAACACACATGCACTTACACACACGCACGCACACACCTGAGTGAATAAGACCTGCAGGTGCGTGGGAGGAGTGCTGTGGGAGACCAATAGGGGCCCTCTCTCTCTCTCTCTCTCTCTCTCTCTCTCTCTCTCTCTCTCTCTCTCTCTCTCTCTCTCTCTCTCTCTCTCTCTCTCTCTCTCTCTCTCTCTCTCTCTCTCTCTCTCTCTCTCTCTCTCTTCTTCTCTCTCTCTCTTCTCTCTCCCTCTCTCTCTCTCTCTCACCCTCTCTCTCTACCTCTCTCTCTCCTCCTCTCTTCACGCCTCTCTCTCTCAACTCCTCTTTCTCTCGACTCTCTCTCTCTCTCTCTCTTTCTCTCTCTCTCTCTCTCTCTCTCTCTCTCTCTCTCTCTCTCTCTCTCTCTCTCTCTCTCTCTCTCTCTCTCTCTCTCTCTCTCTCTCTCTCTCTCTCTCTCTCTCTCTCTCTCTCTCTCTCTCTCTCTCTCTCTCTCTCTCTCTCTCTCTCTCTCTCCTCAAACTCTCTCTCTCTCTCTCTCCTCTCTCTCTCTCTCTCTCTCTCTCTCTCTCTCTCTCTCTCTCTCTCTCTCTCTCTCTCACTCTCTCTATCTCTCTCCTCTCTCTCCTCTCTCATCTCTCTCTCTCCTCTCTCTCTCTCTCCCTCTCTCTCATCTCTCTCTCTCTCTCTCTCTCTCTCTCTCTCTCAATATCTCTCTCTCTCCCTCTCTCTCTTGCCCTGACTCTCTCTCTCTCCCCCTCTCTCGCTTGCCCTCTCTCTCTCTCTTTCCACAATTTCTCCGTCTGTCTCTTGTTTGTGCTACAATCTCTTCCTCTCTTTGGGTGTTTATACATAGCAGATCTCGTTTGATTTTGTGCATGTGTTTGTGTGTCAGTGTGTGCGTGTGTGTGTGTGTCTGCGCGCTCATGCGAACAAACACACAAAGACGCGTATGTTCTTTCTTTTCGCTCCCTCAAACGTTGAACGCATTCATCTGAAAAAGCAACCCGCAGTTGACACCATAATTTCCACGTCTCGAGATCGTTCCGACCGATACTCACGCCTGGCCTGGTCCGAGCTGATCACCTCATCAGGCCCCTGAGAGTCTCCACTCCAACCAAAACAAACTCGACCTCACCCGCCATTCACGGTCGCTGGCAAGACGAGCAGTAACAACAAACACTGTCGAAGGGGGGGGGGGCGGGACGTTGGCAGCGGAGCTAACACATAGACACACCATGTAGCGCTCCAGGATTATGCACACACACACACACTGACATTCACACCGTTCAAAATCAATGAACACACACATTCACACCATTCAAAAGCGGAGACGCACACGCCTGCAATCATGCAATCATTGTCCGACAAAAAAAATGAAGAAAACGCCTGGAAAGGAAAGGATGTAAAAAAACAAAAACAACGAATGCACAAAATCTAATTACCCTAAACATGCAAATGCCCCAATCAGATGCTGGCATCTCAGAAATAAACAAACACTCGACGGAAACACAATCACAAATCAGCCACGCAATCATAACAGATCACCACACACATTAGCACAATATCCACTCCAGTACATACGCACGCACACACGCACACACGAGGGCACACACGAGGGCACACACACAAGGGCACACACACGCACACAAGCACACATGCATACACACAAACACACACACACACAAACACACGCACACACACACACACGCACACACGCACACACACACACGCACACACACGCACACACACGCACACAAAAGCACCATCCACCAGGGGACTCACCGATGATGTAGTAGTCATGCAGGCTCTTGAACTCGTGGCCCCAGAGGTTGGGAGAGAACTCCTGGAACTTGATGGTGAAGCGGCGTTCGCGAGTGGGCTCGTCGCACGTCAGCACGATGTTGGGCGCGCCCATGACCTCGCAGCGGTCGGCCTGCTCCCGCGACGACACCAGGTACAGCTTGTAGAACTCGTACTCCGGCGAGGAGCGGGCGCCGTCTTGCGGCGGGCAGATCAGGTCCAGCCGGTCGCCGATCTGCGGGAAGAGCACGTAGCCCTTGGAGTCGTGGAACCTGGAGACAAACAGGCGGGAAGAATGGCGGTGAGTGGGACAGTTTGAGTAGCCTTGAGAGAAGCTAGCTAGCTAGCTAACACTGGCTAGCTAGCCAGTGTTGATTATATTATATTTGCTTAAATTTAAGGAGTCGTTGAGCTGTGTCGAGAGGATCAGGAATCTAGAAGGCTAGCTAGTGTTTACATCTTATATTTACTTCTATTTTTGAGCTTATGTAAGATAAACAACTTTATTTCTGCGAGAGATTTGAGTTTTTTTGTATGGTTGCATGGATTTCCAGAAATTAACATAGAATCTTACTTCACTCCCCCCAAAACTGAGAAATGACATGAATAAAAAATACCCAAATAATAAAAGAAAAAGAAAAAAGTAAGTTTATGGTAAAAAAAGAAGAAGTGAAAACAGGAAAATTGTTTGCCTGCCCTTGGTGTGCTGCAACGTTCTGTTCGAAATGTCTTCAAACAGAGTAAGAAACACGGAGGAGAAGTCGAGGCACGCACTCGCCCCCCCTCTCGGCTGGGGGCCGTCTCAGGGTTGACAAAGGCCAAGCGTTATCAGTTAGCGCGCGGCGCTCGCCCAGTGCACCTCAGGCGCACGGTGACTTTAGCTCTGCCAGTCAGCGCGCTCGGCTAGCACAAGAAACAAGCGCGGGTTTAGGTTACACACGCACGCATGGGTCTCGCCTTTAGACTCTATTTAAAACACATAGCCTAACACAAAGGAAATGCGCTAAGGGCAGCATATACCCTTCACCAAACAAGGATTTATTCGATATGTAAGACATGGTCGAAGGAGCAGCAGTAAAACAAAACTGTCTAAACTCCAACAACATCAACAGAAAGAAAACCTCCTTTTCATATCCATGACAACACCCGCAGTAAATTAAGATGCAAGAGCCTTATCCGTTTCCATGTCCTGGCTAGTGGCCACACCTGAACAGACCAGCGAGCGCGTTGATGGAGATGTGAGAGGGGGACGGGGGCGGCATTATGGGGGGGCCGTCAGGGCCTCTGACTGGGGGGGGGGGGGCAGAGCTTAGCATGTTCCACCGAGCTCATTATCGGGTCAGCCACGGTTATCAGCCACTTCAGCTGGAAAGCGAGCCACTCAACGCGCCCACATACCAACACCATCACACACATACACACACAACACACACACACACACACACACACACACACATCACACACACACACACACACACACACACACACACACACACACACACACACACACACACACACACACACACACACACACACACACGTACAACCACAGACACAAACGTGTACTCCACTCCCACGAATGGAGAGTGCACAAGATCGGGCCATATATAGTGCACACACTAAAAAAAAAGGCAGTGCATGTACACACACACACAAGTTGGCAGGCATGGACACACATGGATTGTGTGTCCACAAAATACCTTCCTGTGAACACAAAAGATTTTCCTAAACATATCCACCCACATCTAAACACTTTCAGGCTAAACATTCCCTGAGCGCACAAAATACTTGTATAAACACACACACACCACACGCACACACACACACACACACACACACACACACACACACACACACACACACACACACACACACACACACACACACACACACACACACACACACACACATGCGTGCATGTGTACACACACATACACACACAAAACGTTGCTTCCCGCATGACACATTGTGAGAGTGGTAGCTGATGGAAGGCTGAGTCACCGATGACCTGAACACAGTAAAGCACCACAAACAGGGAGCGAGAGAGAGACAGAGCACAGGAGAGAGAGAGTCAGTGAGCGGGAGAGAGACAGAGCGCAGGAGAGAGAGTCAGTGAGCGGGAGAGAGACAGACCACAGGAGAGAGAGAGTCAGTGAGCGGGAGAGAGACATAGACAAAGCGCAGGAGAGAGAGAGTCAGTGAGCGAGAGAGAGACATAGACAGAGCGCAGGAGAGAGAGAGTCAGTGAGCGGGAGAGAGACATAGACAGAGCGCAGGAGAGATGGAGAGAGTCATTGAACGGGAGAGAGACATAGACAGAGCACAGGAGAGAGAGAGTCAGTGAGCGGGAGAGAGACATAGACAGAGCGCAGGAGAGAGTCAGTGAGCGGGAGAGAGACATAGACAGAGCGCAGGAGAGAGTCAGTGAGCGGGAGAGAGACATAGACGGAGCGCAGGAGAGATGGAGAGAGTCAGTGAGCGGGAGAGAGACATAGACGGAGCGCAGGAGAGAGAGAGTCAGTGAGCGGGAGAGAGACATAGACGGAGCCCAGGAGAGATGGAGAGAGTCAGTGGAGATAGAAGGATACAGAACAAGAGATAAAAAATATTTGGTAGTAGATAGCAACAGAGAAAAAGAGAGCAAATGGGGGGGCGGCAGGGGGGCGGAAGTAAATAAAGATGGAGTAGTTGATGTAAAAAGAGAAAATGCCACCGGGTAGGTGTGCACTTTTGAAAAAAATGGAGAGGAAATGAGTGGATACAAACACACAGCATCGCACATGCACACGAGCCCAAACACACACACACACACACACACGCAAGCAGACACACACACACACACACACACACACACACACACACACACACACACACACACACACACACACACACACACACACACACACACACACACACACACACACACACACACACACACACACACACACACACACACACACACACACACACACACACACACACACACACACACACCTAACGTGCCAGGAAGGGTAGCAATAACAAAGACTGTGAGCTCGCTCCGTAAACAAAAGAGGGAACGGAGACGGCCCCACAGCCGGCGCTGTGCGACGACAGAGCATACAAGAGAGGAAGGGAATCGGTTGGAATGAGTTTACCAGAAGCATTCGAAAATATTGATTTTCACTTCTGTTTACCCCAGAAGCCAAGGTAACTTCAAGTGAAAGCAGGTAATGAATATGTGTGTGTGTGTGTGTGTGTGTGTGTGTGTGTGTGTGTGTGTGTGTGTGTGTGTGTGTGTGTGTGTGTGTGTGTGTGTGTGTGTGTGTGTGTGTGTGTGTGTGTGTGTGTGTGTGTGTGTGTGTGTGTGTGTGTGGGTGTGTGCGTGCGTGTGTGTGTTTGCGTGTGTGTGTGTATGTATGTGTGTTATCTTTATCTATAATAGAAGCCCTGTGTGTTCATGTTCAACAGTCATAACGCATCATGCCTTTTTGCGAAAATGAGAGGCACACACACACACACACACACACACACACACACACACACACACACACACACACACACACACACACACACACACACACACACACACACACACACACACACACACACCGGAGATCAAACTGACATGGGAGTGAGATGTAGAGAACAGAGAAATGAGGGAAGGAGTAGGAGGAGGAAGAGGAGGAGGAGGGGAAGAGAGCAGGACTTGTAAACAACTTTATAGGGTTCATGTGCGACCGCATCTAAATAAATCACCGTGAGCAGACGTGGACGGCCGCGGGCCATGTTACATTTTTCGCCTCACTCTTCTGTTTAAATTTAGTCTTCCTATCCCAATAAACCAATCTCTCTCTCTCTCTCTCTCTCTCTCTCTCTCTCTCTCTCTCTCTCTCTCTCTCTCTCTCTCTCTCTCTCTCTCTCCCTCTCCCTCTCCCTCCTCTCCTCCCTCTCTCTCTCTCTCTCTCTCTCTCTCTCTCTCTCTCCTCTCTCTCCTCTCTCTCTCTCTCTCTCTCTCTCTCTCTCTCTCTCTCTCTCTCTCTTTCGCTCCCTCTCTCTCTCTGCCTCCCTTTACCTCTCCCTGCCTCTCTCTCCAGCTACAATGGCGCCATTCATGCGGGCCACACTTTGAAAGCGCTCCACCGAGGGGGGAGAGGGAAGGGGGAGAGGGAAGGGGGAGGGGAGGGGAGGGGGAGAGGGAGGGCTGGTCTTGTACTACAGAGGTGACGGCGAGGGAGAAGGGGGTGAGGAGGAGAATTGGGAGGGGGAGGGCTGAGGCGATTTGTCCCTCTCCCTTTCTTCTCCTGGACCTTTTGGGTGAGGAGGGGGGGAGGGAGGGAGTGAGGGGTGGTAAACGACATCATTTTCTCAACCTCGCCGAGACCCCCGAGAGCAGAAGAGGAGACTAGAGTGTCGGTTCCCAATGACCCTCTCACCCCATTCTCCCTGTCTCACTCCCTCCCTCCCTCCCTGACATGGACTCACTACTCATTCTACAGCTCTCTCTCTCTGTCTCTCTCCCTCCTGCTTTCTCTCTTTCTCCGGCGGCGGCGGCGGCGGCGGCGGCGGCGGCGGCGGCGGCGGCGGCCTCGCATCACGGTGAGGAGGTTGAGGAGGACCGAGGGCTGAGAACCCCCTCAGAGACTATAGGATTGCTTTCCAATTTCTTCTCCTCCGTTTATTTTTGGAGCGTCCTTCCCCTGTTTTTCTGGGGTTTTTTTTCGATTTTCAGCTCGGTATACAAGAAGACGAGTAAATAAACCTTTAAACCTCAAAATAAACTCTCTCTGCTTTTTCTAGCTCTCTCTCTCTATGTCTCTCTACCCCTCTCTCTCTCTCTCTCTCTCTCTCTGCATCTGTTTTCTCCCTCTCTCCCTCTCTGCTATCTACCTGCATTTCCCAGATTCCTCACCGGGGAATCTGAACCGTGTTGGCGGCTGAAGGCAGAGCACACAGGTGCATTGGCTATCGGACAAGGGAGGTGTGTGTGTGTGTGTGTGTGTGTGTGTGTGTGTGTGTGTGTGTGTGTGTGTGTGTGTGTGTGTGTGTGTGTGTGTGTGTGTGTCTGTGTGGTGTGTGTGTGTGTGTGTGTGTGTGTGTGTGTGTGTGTGTGTGTGTGTGTGTGTGTGTGTGTGAGAATCAACATGGCGGGATGTGGGAGACGACATAGTGTGCAACTTGTGTGTGTGAGGGGGGGGATGTGTGTGTGTCTGTGTGTTGGGGCAGAGGGGCAGATTAAGGAGCGGCCGTGAGAGGCTTATATTTGCGAGCGGGGTTACTAGACAGATAGCAAGTGAGAGAGAGAGAGAGAGAGAGAGAGAGAGAGAGAGAGAGAGAGAGAGAGAGAGAGAGAGAGAGAGAGAGAGAGAGAGAGAGAGAGAGAGAGAGAGAGAGAAATTCCGTCTCTCACCCACAGGGGCAAAGAACAGACAAAGGAAGGTGACATCGGACTCCTGCTTTGCTTTCAGCTACCACCCACCCACCCACCTCACCCACCCAGCACACAGCTCCCACCAAACAGCACCCACCCATAGAGGGTGCGTTGTGTCCTTGAGTCAACCTCTCCCTGAAGTAGAGAGGGAGAGAGCATCAAACAGAGACACAGAAAGGGAGAGAGAGAGAGAGAGAGAGAGAGAGAGAGAGAGAGAGAGAGAGAGAGAGAGAGAGACAATGAGGGAGGGGGAGCGAGAGAGAGACAAAGAGCAGGATAAATTAAAAGGAGGGAGGGAGCAAGAGATGAAGATAGAGAAAGGGGGGTAGAGAAAGAACAAGGGATGGGAGAAGGGAGAGAGGGAGAAAGAAAGAAAGAAAGAAAAACCCAGCACCCGTCTATTAGTGTGTAATAAACGACGGTTGAGCTAGCTTCCGCGGTGCTGAGATTTATGGCGATCTCTCTCCCCCTCTGCCTCCCCCTTCTCCCTCCATCCACCTCCCTCACCCATTTAAAGCTGTCTGCACTAATCTCATGGTATATACACCTTAATCACACAAACCACGTGGGGGTGGGGGGGGGCACCCGAAGACCTCCCGGTCATTGGTTATAATGTACACATACACACACACACACACACACACATACACAAGGGGCCTTTGCATGTTTTCAAAACACATACACCATGTACGCCTGAGCCCACATACGCACCGGCAAGCCTAAACACACATTGAGTTTGTGCTTTATTTATGCGTGTGTGTGTGTGTGTGTGTGTGTGTGTGTGTGTGTGTGTGTGTGTGTGTGTGTGTGTGTGTGTGTGTGTGTGTGTGTGATTGAGTGTGA
>OLKM01003102.1:10000-15000 GCA_900291075.1 Melanogrammus aeglefinus | reverse complement strand
CTCCTTTAGGTTTATTTATTTTTTTACAGTTCACCGTATAATCTAATTGTCCAATTACCAGGGAGGCGGCTGGTATGTGTTCGGAAATGTTAAGATGAAAACGAGGAGGAAAATGAGCTGCGTCATGGCAACACACAAACTCAAACGCACACGCACAGACATGACTACTGAAATAACTCAAAGGTGGAGGGGCAAGGTGTGCATGTGTGTGAGTGTGAGTGTGCGTATGTATGTGTACGTTAGTGAGTGTGTGGGTGGGTGCGTGGGTAGCATTGACAGAGTGTTTAGATGTGCTAAATGCCCCCCTGATCGGACCAAGTCTGTTATTATGGGATGCGAAGGGTGGCCGGCCTGGCACCCCTGACACTGGCACCAAGGCCATCGCATGCGCACGCACACACACACACACACACACACACACACACACACACACACACACACACACACACACACACACACACACACACACACACACACACACACACACACACACACACACACAGGCTAGCACTTACGGAAACAAGCAAACTCTTGTGGGCACACACAGGAAATCACAGACACACGCACACATTTATTCAATAAGCAGATGCTTACAGTTTATCCAAAGCATACACACAAGCAAGTGAAGGAACACACACACACATACAGGAGAGGAGTTGAGCATGGGTGAGGAGTCGGTGCTCCGCTTCCTGTCTGAACAGGAAGCTGCGATGAGGGGGTGCTCACCGTAACTCCGGTGACGGCGTCAGCCATCAGAACAGCCAGCTGGCCAATTAACACGTTGACTCAAGCGCAGCTAATGCAACGCGCTAGTTTGTCAGTCAACCAGCCATCCCACCAACAACAGCCACACAGAAACACACACACACACACACACACACACACACACACACACACACACACACACACACACACACACACACACACACACACACACACACACACACACACACACACACACACACACACGCCATCGTCTTGGAAGACCACTCTCCCAGGGCTCTACTTCAGGGTAGAGCTGGTGAGTAAATTGAGCACGGAATACCGACTGCCACCGGAAGCCTTCAACCTCCTCCGAAGAGGGAAAATATTCTGGATCAACGGCTGACCGACCGATTGCAAAACGTACTGCCGGAGGAGCGATGTGAGAGGTCAACCAAAGACTTGACCGGGGTGAAGAGAGGGCCGTCACGCTCTTACAAGTCACAGACCGAGATCGTATTAAAACGAGATATTTTGTTTGAAAAGATCCCGTTTCATACTTGTGGCTAGGAATCATCCTGTCTTCACCATTCCAGAATTATTCTCAGGAATAATGTGAAAGTGTATGTGTGTGTGTGTGTGTGTGTGTGTGTGTGTGTGTGTGTGTGTGTGTGTGTGTGTGTGTGTGTGTGTGTGTGTGTGTGTGTGTGTGGTGTGTGTGTGTGTGTGGGTGTGTGTGTGTGTGTGTGCGTGTGCGTGTGTGTAGGTGCGCGCCAGTAGCAGGTGAAGTGGGGGTGGGGGGGGGATCATTTTTCCCCCATTACGTTTTTTCCCTAGATGCCTTGGGGGGCCGGCAGGCGGGGGGGTTTAGCGGCTGATTCCCACGCCGGGACATGGAAGTGTATAATGTTTCCACACATGACGCCACTTAATAATTTAGGCGCGCACAGTGGCCCGTGGCATGAATCACATCAAGACAGAATCAGATCCACTCACTCCATCTCACACACACACACACACACACGCACACCAGGCGCAGGCAGACACACTCAGTCGCGAAAGGGCGGGAATCGCCAACGTGTCCCAATCGCCTCCCCAATCAGTCACTGGTGCATCACTAAATACAACCACCACCACCCACCCCCCCCCCCCCGTCTCCTCCTCCTCCTCCTCTCTCATTCGTGGCGACAGGCTGCTCGATGTATAATTATGTCCCCCCCCTTAAAACCAAGGCAGTAATCTTCCACACCACTCTGGCCTTTTGATGATGAAAGCGCTGGTATTTCCTTACACTCTACTTTCCTCTGTCTTTGTCCTCCTCCCGGTGTTGTTGTTCTCTCGGGCGCCGTTCCTTCCTCTGTTGTTTTTCGGTGTTCGTTCGCTCTCCACTCGCTTTCTGCTTTTGTTCGCCTCTATTTATTCTGTCAGTTTGTCTGTTTGTCTCTGTGTCAATCTTCTGGTTTTCTCTCTCTCTCTCTCTCTCTCTCTCTCTCTCTCTCTCTCTCTCTCTCTCTCTCTCTCTCTCTCTCTCTCTCTCTCTCCCCCCCCCCCCCCCGGCCCCCATTTTCAGGCAAAAGTAGCACGAATAGGAGCGATAGGAACAGGAAATAGGCGCAAAGAGCAGGAGAGAGAGAGAGAGGGAGAAAGAGAGATAGTCGTGTTCTGACGTTAACGAGATTGCTCGTTAAGGAAGCGAGTGAGGGGGACGGAAAGGGAGCGAGAGAGCAAGAGAGAGAGAAAGAAAGAGAGGGGGGAGGGAAGAGGGGAGGAAACGGAGGGGGGGGGGGGGAAATGGAGTGGCTGTAATTGGAAGGCTTTTTGAAAAGGAGAGGAAGAAAAGACAGAATTAGGTTTCCATCCAGCACCCGTGTGTGTGTGTCCATGTTTGTGTGTGTGTGTGTGTGTGTGTGTGTGTGTGTGTGTGTGTGTGTGTGTGTGTGTGTGTGTGTGTGTGTGTGTGTGTGTGTGTGTGTGGTGTGTGTGTGTGTGTGTGTGTGTGTGTGTGTGTGTGTGTGTGTGTGTGTGTGTGTGTGTGTGTGTGTGTGTGTGTGTGTGTGTGTGTGTGTGTGTGTGCGTTTCCGTGTGTGTGTAGGAAGGAGACATAGACAGAGAGAACAATAAAGAGAGAGTGAGAGAGAGACGCAGAGAGACAGCAAGCGAGAGCAGACCAATTCGGAGGCGAGAGCAGACCGCTCAGATTTCGCTGAAGGTGCAAAAGGTCACACACACCTATCAATCAGGCCCCCTATTGAGACGCTTGTCTGACAGATACCAACCCCTCACCCCCGCCCGGCCCCCCCAACACACCCACCACCTCCATCCTTATACTCTGCTCCCCCCTGTGCTGCTTAAGACTACAGTAATTGGACCTTTCAATGGAAAAAAAAGGGCCAACCCCGCCACACACACGCACACACACACACACACACACACACACACACACACACACACACACACACACACACACACACACACACACACACACACACACACACACACACACACACACACACACACACACACACACACACACACACACACACGTCAGTGTTCCTACTAAGAGCAACATGTTCCACCCCATAGCGCTAGCAGGGGGTCTGAGAAAAGTCGACGTACACAAACGCTTTGAAAATACTATTTTTCTTCTTTAATGAATTGTTGCACTGAAAGACGTAAGGAGTCACACAGGACCTACGATGACGCACTCCCTGGACGCATCCACATCCCAGTAATCGTCAGCACTTGTTCCAGTGAACCGCGTTACCGATTTGGTCTCAATGTATAAGCGATGTGACTGTGTATTCTCCCCGCCCGCGTCCCATAATACTCCCAAAATAAACTAGAGGAGGAAGCGTTCCTCCGAGCACATTGCGCGTTATTGTGGCGTCTTCCAAAGACGGCGTTCAGAGGCTGCAAAGTGACTTTTTATATCTCTTGAGAGTGCAAATATGTGACGAAAGCTGTGTGTGTGTGTGTGTGTGTGTGTGTGTGTGTGTGTGTGTGTGTGTGTGTGTGTGTGTGTGTGTGTGTGTGTGTGTGTGTGTGTGTGTGTGTGTGTGTGTGTGTGTGTGTGTGTGTCGTGTGTGTGTCTATGTGTGTGTGTGTGTGTGTGTGTGTGTGTGTGTGTGTGTGTGTGTGTGTGTGTGTGTGTTGTGTGTATGTCTGTGTGTGTGTGTGTGTGTGTGTGTGTGTGTGTGTGTGTGTGTGTGTGTGTGTGTGTGTGTGTGTGTGTGTGTGTGTGTGCGTGTTGTGTGTGTGTGTGTGTGTGTGTGTGTGTGTGTGTGTGTGTGTGTGTGTGTGTGTGTGTGTGTGTGTGTGTGTGTGTGTGTGTGTGTGTGTGTCTATGTGTGTGTGTGTGTGTGTGTGTGCGTGCACGTGCGTTTAATCCTGCTGCCTAGCAATGCCAGATGAGTAGATAGGCTGCCAACTGTCATGGCGGAGGGGGCTGGCAACTGCCATCGCAAGCAAACATTATGTATCTTGATCAACCCCCCCCCCCCCCTCTCTCTCTCTCTCTCTGACACACACATTAACGCACACAAACACATACAATCATACACCCACACATGACGCATGGGGTAGGAGAGAAAGTGTGTCACATGCGCACACTGCAAACCCTTGCACGTGGACCCCCACAGTCACACACACACACACACACACACACAATCATACACACACATGTGATACATGGGGGAAGGACACCAACACAAACTGCGTGTGTATACTGCGCACGTCACCAACCCCTGTGCATGTGAATACATACGCACAGACACACAAACTGGCTTATGGTGGTCTATAGGTGTGGAGAGGCTTGAGGGATTAGGGGGGGAAGGTATATGGGGGAACAACGGGGGGGGGGGAGAGAGAGAGAACCAGTGTGTGTGAGAGACCGAGCCTGGGAATAAGCAGAGAGAGAGAGAGAAAATGATATAAGAACAGCAGCGGTGAATAAAGCAACGTGACTTTGCCTTCCCCCCACATCCAAGCACGTACACGCAGACACACACACACACACACAGACACACACACACACACACACACACACACACACACACAGCACAAGCACACACACACACACACACACACACACACACACACACACACACACACACACACACACACACACACACACACACACACACACACACACACACACACACAAGCACAAGCACACAGACACACACACACACGCACACACAGACACAAGCACAAGCACACAGACACACATACACACGCACGCACGCACACGCAAGCACGCCTCACACACACACACACTCACACACACACACACACACTCT
>OLKM01003101.1:22900-44160 GCA_900291075.1 Melanogrammus aeglefinus | reverse complement strand
ACACACAGGTACCTGCAGTCACAACACACACACACACACACACACACACACACACACACACACGTACCTGCAGTCACAACACACACACACACACACACACACGTACCTGCAGTCACAACACACACACACCTCACACAGACACACACACACACATGTACTCTTGCACCTGCAGTCTCCACACACACACACACACACACACCCTGGCCATCCGTGACAGTGATGGAATGTCTGCTGGGTGTAAAGTGGGAGAGCCAGACCCCTCCAGACGAGGCCACCAGGTGACGAGGGGAAGGCTGGAATAACTCCTAATCACCCTCAGCTGGGTGCTGGTTCCTGTTCCTCTCCTCTCCCCTCTCTCTCCTCCCCTCTCCTCTCTCCCCTCTCTCGCCTCTCTGTCCTCCCCTCTCTCTCCTCTCTCCTCTCTCCCCTCTCCCTCCTCCCCTCTCCCTCCTCCCCTCTCCCTCCTCTCCTCTCCCTCCTCTCTCCCCTTCCCTCTCTCTCCTCTCCTCTCTCTCTCCTCCCCTCTCTCCCCTCCCCTCTCTCTCCTCTCTCCTCTCTCTCCTCCCCTCTCGCTCCTTTCTCTCCTCTTCTCTCTCTCCTCTCTCCTCTCCTCTCTGTCCTCTCTCTCCTCCCCTCTCTCCCCTCCCCTCTCTCCCCTCCCCTCTCTCTCCTCTCTTCTCTCTCCTCTCCTCTCCTCTCTGTCCTCTCCTCTCCTCTCCTCTCTCTCCTCTTCTCTCTCTCTCTCCTCTCTTCTCTCTTCTCTCCTCTCTGTCCTCTCTGTCCTCTCCTCTCCCACCTCTCCTCTCTCTCTCTCTCTCTCTCTCTCTCTCTCTCTCTCTCTCTCTCTCTCTCTCTCTCTCCTCTCTCTTCTCTCTCTCTCTCTCTCTCTCTCTCTCTCTCTCCTCTCTCCCCTCTCTCTCCTCCCCTCTCTCTCCTCTCCTCTCTCTCCTCTCCTGGGTGAGGACGGTCGGAGCTCTTTCGTGAGCCAGGCTGGCTGAACCAATCACTCGCCTGGTTCCATATCATCGCTGAATCGTCATTCCTCAGTTCTCCTCAAAGACTGATCTAACCACACACCGAGTGTGTTGATATCTTACCTGATGAACCGCACCTATTAAGTGACATGGAATGGCTCCTTGTCCAAACCTTGCGCGCTTGAAACTTTGGTCCCTCAAGGCTCTGTACTGGGGCCTCTTCTGTTCTCCCTCTATACCAGACCTCTGGACTCTGTAATTGCGTCACATGGCTTTTCCTATCACTGCTATGCTGACGACACTCAGCTTTTCCTCTCTTTCCCCTCAACTGATAAAGCACTGATTGCAACACGCATATCGGAATGTCTGGCTGACGTCAGCACCTGGACAACTGCCCATCACCTGAGGCTTAACCTCAACAAAACCGAGCTCCTCCTAATCCCAGGGAAAGACTGCCCACACATGACTTACTGGTCACCGTTGGAGAACATCACTGTATCTCCTTCTCCAACTGCCAAGAAACTCGGTGTGGTATTGGACAATCAGTTATGCTGCGCACGCGAAACATCACATGCGGTGGCCGATCCTGCAGATTTGGCACTTTACAACATCCACAGAATCCGTCCCTTCCTCACAGAGGGAAGCAGCCTCAGTCTCTAGTCCAATCACTGGCATCACTCCCGCCTCAACTACTGCAACTTACTTCTGGCTGGACTTCCTTGCCTCTGCGATTTAAACCTTTGCAAGCGCATCCAGAATGCGGTAAGCTCGCCTTCTCATGTTCAACTACCAAAGTTCTCCATGTGACGCCCCTCTTCCGGGACCTCCACTGGCTCCTGTAGTAGCTCGCATCAAAATTTAAGATGATGTGGTACTTGGCCATACAAGCAGTCGATGGAACTGCCCCTGCCTACCTCCAAGCATTGCTAAAGCCACACACCCCAGCTCGATCCCTCCGCTCAACTACCTCAGCTGGACGTCTGGTACCGCCATCGCTAAGAGCTAACAAAGGTCGTTCAGCAAAGAAACAACTTTTCTCGGCTTTGGGACCTCAGTGGTGGAACGAGCTCCCTGCCGTTCTTAGGACTGCAGAGTCCACCTCGACTCTGCATAGCCACCCTCCCCCCTCTGGCCACCATTGTACACTGTATTGTATTGTATTGTGTTGTATCGTATTATAGTACTTAACTGTGTAGCAACTGCAGTAGCTGCTATCATGGCTGTAACACGGGGAATTGGATAGCCTAGTGATTGTAGTACTTGCACTTGGTTCTATGAACATCCTTTCTGTAAGTCGCTTTGGATAAAAGCGTCTGCTAAATTCCCTAAACGTAAATGTAATGATGGGGTGAAGTTAAGTTTATTTACACAGCAGCCTTTAGCACCCAGCAGAAAGGTCACACACAGGAAGCCGAACCATCTCAACCTGAATCTAATCAATCATTAACAGACCGCAATAGAAAACCAGTGTGAGAATACAAAGTGCTTTAAATGTCATGTGTACAGTTGAACAGTAGGTCATTCTGGACTGGGGAGTTCCTTGTGAAATGGAAAGTGACCAAAACATGGAAGGAGATATCAGATGATTTAAAGAGTCACAGTAAGAGCCAAAGTGTGAGAGTGGGAGTGGGAGAATAGTGCGTAAACGAGCGATGGTGGCGCATCACTCCGTCCTCCAGCGGGTCCAGGGGGAGCAGAGGGGGTCGGAGCGCGGGTCAGGGGGGGCTTCCCGGTCAGGTGATGGGGGGATGTATATGGTTCGGTCACCAGAGTTCCTGGTAGATTTCCGAGCCCACATATTGATTCACTTACAGCGTGTTGCGGCATGTGGGAAACCATGTATGAGATTTCAACATATCCTCCTCGGAGAGCCGGAGTGTTGGTCTTGGAACATTCCGGGATCACGTGGACCGCTCGGAAATATGCACCCACGTTATTTATGCTTCTGGCCCCCCAAGAGGTGGAGTAGTGGAGGCCGACAGACGTGAATGCAGATGGGCAGAAAGACCCACAGGGCGATAACCAGGCAGGCAGAAGGTAGGCTGCCAGTCCAGCAGGCCGACAGACAGACAGACCTACAGCTGGTTCCTCCGGGCCACGGCCCCGGGGCCCCTGAGGCGGGGGGGAGGGGGAGAGAGGGGGAGGAGAGAGAGAGAGAGAGAGAGAGAGAAAGAGAGAGAGATGAGGGAGAGAGGGAGGAGAGAGAGAGGGGGAGAGGGGGAGAGAGAGATGGAGAGAGAGAGAGAGAGAGAGATGGGGGAGAGGGGGGAGAGAGAGAGGGAGAGAGAGATTAGGGAGAGAGGGAGGAGAGAGAGGGGGGAGAGGGGGAGAGAGAGAGAGATGGAGAGAGAGAGAGAGAGAGAGAGAGAGAGAGAGAGAGAGAGAGAGAGAGAGAGAGAGAGAGAGAGAGAGAGAGAGAGAGATTAGGAAGAGGGGGGAGAGAGAGGAGAGAGAGAGAGATTAGGGAAAGGGGGGAGAGAGAGAGGGGAGAGAGGGGGAGAGGGGGGAGAGAGAGAGAGAGAGATTAGGGAGAGGGGGGAGAGAGAGAGGGGGCGAGGGGCGAGAGAGAGAGATCGAGGGAGATTAGGGAGAGAGGGAGGAGAGAGGGAGAGATGGAGAGAGGCCAGGAGCTGAGGGCAGTGAGGCCAGTTCCCAGGCTCTGGCTTCCAGAGACCCCATAGTGGGAGCTGGGTGGGGGGGAGGAGGGTGGTTTGTACGAGGGGTGGTGCATGAGGAGTGGTGGGTGGTGTATGTCTGTACGAGGGGTGGTGCATGAGGAGTGGTGGGTGGTGTATGTCTGTACGAGGGGTGGTGCATGAGGAGTGGTGGGTGGTGTATGTCTGTACGAGGGGTGGATGCAATGGGGGTTGAGTCCAGCTGTGAGCCCCCGTCTCTCAGCACTAGCGAGCCTCCAGTCTTCTGGGACGTCAGACCCCCACACAGGAAATGATGTAACACTCTGGGACCAGTGTATCCATTACCAACTTACTGGGAAACAGGGGAGAGAAGTGGGGGTGGGGGGGGGTCAGGGTTTCTTAGAATAAATATATTGATGTCATCCTGTTGACCTCAGGATGAAAGGTGAACATCCCACCTCTGAGTGTCGCTCTGCGTCATCTATCCCCGGTGACAGCTTGATGTGGACTGCCTTCATACATTTATGAAGCCTTTCTCAGAGCAGTGGAGAGTGATGTGAGACGTGTGGCAGGACCTGCAGGTTAAGACGTGATGTGACACTTTTCATAAAGACAAAGAAAAGATTTATGCCTTTTGGGGTTAGGCCTACTAGTTTTAAGAAAGACTTTTTTGATGCGTTGTTCTTGACATTGTTTCATCAGAAAAACACACACATTTTAAAAGTAATCAGCCAAGAGTCGTTCTACAGATGCATCAACCAGAGGTCCCAGACTCTAAACTCACGTGGGGGTTCACCTAGACTCTGCAGCCACCCAGTCCCTCCCACCCACCATTGTATGTTGTAGGCTACGTCCTGCCACTTAATGTACGCACTTAATGTATGCACTTAATGTACGCACTTAATGTGACGCACTTACTGTACGTTGTAATTATTCTACTTAATTGTGTTAGTACTTGCACTTCGTTCTATGAACATCTTTACCTTACCGACAGAGATATATTGTTTAACTTCTTATGGCAAATATATTTATGTTAAGTCGCTTTGGATGTCAATGTAAATGTCTAACGGCCGTCTGTCTCTGCGTCTCCAGGGCTGCGGGGCCTCGTGTGGGAAGTGCGACTGCAGTGGAGTGAAAGGGGCCAAGGTGAGCAGAACGCACTGAACCGCTCCTTCCCCGGCCGCTCACCGCTCACCGCAGCGCTGCCGTGTCCCGCTGAGAGAGCCGTCGACCCTGGTGGAGACCGGGGGACGTCCTGGACTCAAGGGTCTGAGGGTTATCGCCATAACACATGAGCCATGATTGATGCGGGGAATTAAATGGAAATCATTTGGTCCCAGATCCCGAAGCACTTCATTTTATTGCCGTATCAAATCTCTCTCTTCTTTCAGCTGCACGTCTAGTAATAAGTTATGAAAGAGTCTGCTGTCCTCTGGTGGTAAAGGAAGGAAAGGGCTCAGGAATATTGTAGTCCCACTAAACAAAAACAATGATTAAAGGACAATCTAAAATGAAAGATTTGTGACAGATTCATTTTACACGTTAATAACATTTTATACGTATTTTTATGTTGAAATAAATAAATAGATGTATTTTTTAACCTATAGTTTAATTAAAGTCGCTATGCGTTACCTACTATGCTAGGTCCCGCCCCCAGGCTACCGAGCTACGCTAGGACCCGCCCCCTAGCCAATGGAGCTACGCTTGGTCCCGCCCCTTAGCCGGAGGAGCCACGCTAGGTCACACCCCCCAGGCTACCGAGCTACGCTAGGTCCCGCCCCTTAGCCAGAGCCAAGTAACGTCACACAGTTCCCAACCAGTCAGTGGACAGAACACTGATACTGAGTGTATTTATTCTGAAAGTCTCCCTCCTACCTGGGGTCTCCCTCCTACCTGGGGGTCTCCCTTCTACCTGGGGGGTCTCCCTTTTACCTGGGGCTGTCCCTTCTACCTGGGGGGGTCTCCCTTCTCCCTGGGGGGCTCCTTCTTCCACACGGAGACGCTAAGCGAGATCCTTGTCTTCCAGGGGGAATCGGGATTCATCGGGCAGGCCGGCGTCATGGGGTTCCCTGGGATGCAAGGCCACGAGGGCCCCGTCGGCCCCATGGGCCCCAAGGTAAGGGGCCCAACACTCAATGCACTGTCTGCTCTCCCACACCCAGACCCTGACCCTCTCTGTCCTCCGTCCTTTGTCCCTCTTTAGGGGGACTACGGTCAGCCAGGGACCCCTGGAGCCAAAGGGACGCGTGTAAGTATATCATGACGTATCAGGGATGGCCTTACTGTCATGATTCAATACTTAATCGCATTCAGGCCTTTCCATTCAGCCTTGACCGTGCGGACACCCTGTCCTCTTAAGTGAGTTTCTAGACCAGCTTACTGTGGAGAGCCCTCTAGTGTTTGTATTGAGTCTGCTCTAAGCTGGTTTACTCGTGGAGTTTCCTCTAGTGTTGTGCCTTGACCGAAGCTAAGCTAACCTGATGACTGAGATGTTCCTCATGCCTTCCAGGGTCCTCCAGGACTGGCCGGCTTCCCAGGAAATCCAGGAATACCAGTAGGTCTTTAGAGCCTCTTTAAAATCAGACAGTCTGCTCCAAGCAGGAAAAACCTTCTCATGCATTCATTGGTGTGTGTGTGTGTGTGTGTGTGTGTGTGTGTGTGTGTGTGTGTGTGTGTGTGTGTGTGTGTTTGTTTTCCTAGGGGATCAACGGACACGATGGCCCTCCAGGAGCAGTCGGTATCCCAGGGTGCAACGGAACTAAAGTAAGTGTCTCTGTGTCTCTAATGCTGGACTAAGGTCTCCTCATGTCCTCATGTCTGTGTCCTCATGTCCTCCTGTCCGTCTCCCTTTCACCTGTGTGTTGTGTGTTTCCAGGGAGAATCAGGCAGAGATGGAACCGACGGCTTCCCTGGTCTTCAAGGCCCGCCCGTAAGAACCCACGATGAGACATCATAAAGTCTGACCCGGCACTGTGGTCCAGGGCTGCTCTGTCCCCTGAATATCTAACTGTACCTATCGTCCATGGCAGGGAGTCTGAAAGTATACGGCTATAGCTGGTGGTCCCCAGCCTCTAGAAGCCGCTGATGGAGAGAGTACACAGAGCGGTTTAGACTCCATTCATTAAAGCTCCGTGTTAATAACAATAATTCATTATATTTATATTGCGCTTTTTCAATGGCCCAAAGACACTTACAGTGAAGAGGGGGACCTCACTCACCACCTCCAGAGTGTACCCCCACTGGGGTGATGCACGGCAGCCAATCAGCACCACAACGCTCACCACACACCAGCTTGAGGCTGAGAGTGAGGGGACTAATGAGTCAGCCAATTATACAGGCGGACGGTTAGGGGGCCGGACTGTTGATACGTCTCTTCCATTC
This sequence comes from Melanogrammus aeglefinus, assembly GCA_900291075.1. NCBI lineage: Eukaryota > Metazoa > Chordata > Actinopteri > Gadiformes > Gadidae > Melanogrammus > Melanogrammus aeglefinus. The sequence continues at coordinate 37,169 of OLKM01003101.1, read as the reverse complement.
CTCAGGGTATATGTACGCTGGTAACAGTCAGTGTAGTAGTGGTGGTGTGTCTCTGTGTTGATGCGTCTCCTCCTCTCCTCAGGGTATTCCTGGGATCACAGGCATGAAGGTCAGTCCATCACCTTCTGGTGCACATCCTCCCACAGTCAGCATACTGGGAACAGTCAGTATACTGGGAACAGTCAGTATACTGGGAACAGTCAGCATACTGGGAACAGTCAGTATACTGGGAACAGTCAGCATACTGGGAACAGTCAGTATACTGGGAACAGTCAGCATACTGGGAACAGTCAGTATACTGGGAACAGTCAGCATACTGGGAACAGTCAGCATAATAGAAACAGTCAGCAACTGGAAACAGTCAGCATACTGGGAACAGTCAGTATACTGGGAACAGTCAGTATACTGGGGACAGTCAGCACACTGGGAGCAGTCAGCACACTGGGAACAGTCAGTATACTGGGAACAGTCAGCATACTGGGAACAGTCAGCATACTGGGAACAGTCAGCATACTGGGAACAGTCAGTATACTGGGAACAGTCAGCATACTGGGAACAGTCAGCATAATAGAAACAGTCAGCTACTGGAAACAGTCAGCATACTGGGAACAGTCAGTATACTGGGAACAGTCAGCATAATAGAAACAGTCAGCTACTAGAAACAGTCAGCATACTGGGAACAGTCAGTATACTGGGAACAGTCAGCATACTGGGAACAGTCAGAACACTGGGACCAGTCAATATACTGGGAACAGTCAGCATACTGGGAACAGTCAGCACACTGGGAACAGTCAGCATACTGGGAACAATCAGCATACTGGAAATAGTCAGCATAATAGAAACAGTCAGCTACTGGAAACAGTCAGTATACTGGAAATAGTCAGTACACTGGGAACAGTCATCATACTGGGACATTTGTCTAACAGTCTGAACAAAAACTAACAGTAACAGTACTAAAAGTACTAGTACCAGTCAGTATTGCAGCAGTCATTCCACTGGTACCAGTCAGTGAACTGGTACCAGTCAGTATAGCAGCAGTCATTCCACTGGTACCAGTCAGTGCACTGGTACCAGTCAGTATAGCAGCAGTCATTCCTCTGGTAAGAGTCGGTATAAGTGCACTGGTACCAGTCAGTAAGGGGGCGTTGTGCTGACTGTTTGCTGGCCCCCGTAGGGAGACCCCGGTGGAGTGATTGGCATTATTCCAGTGAAAGGAGATCGAGGATTCCATGGAATACCCGGACTTCCTGTACGTTTGTATCCACGTGTGTGTGAGTGTGTGCGTGCATTTGCATGTGTGTATGTGTGCATGTGTGTGTTTGTGTGTGTGTGTGTGTGTGTGTGTGTGTGTGTGTGTGTGTGTGTGTGTGTGTGTGTGTGTGTGTGTGTGTGTGTGTGTGTGTGTGTGTGTGTGTGTGTGTGTGTGTGTGTGTGTGTGTGTGTGTGTGTGCATGTGTGTGTTTTTGTGTGTGTGTGTTTGCATGTGTGTGAGTGTGCGCGTCCATTTGCATGTGTGTGTGTGTGTGTGTGTGTGTGTGTGTGTGTGTGTGTGTGTGTGTGTGTGTGTGTGTGTGTGTGTGTGTGTGTGTGTGTGTGTGTGTGTGTGAGTGTGTGTGTGTGTCGTGCGTGTGCGTGTGTGCGTGTGTGTGTGTGTGTGTGGTGTGTGTGTGTGTGTGTGTGTGTGTGTGTGTGTGTGTGTGTGTACGTGAGTGTCATCAGTCCTCATAATGAGGTGCTGGTCTGTGTGCTGGTTTGAATCCCTCCTCCTCCTGCTCCCTGACTGTGACTGAGGCCACTAGAATGTTCTGACCCCCCCGTCCCCCCCAGGGACCCAACGGCCCCCCAGGACCCATCGGCCCTGACGGCCCCCATGGATACGAAGGCCCCAGGGTAAGTTCTGCTGCACACCCAACACCAAGACCACTGGGTAACCATGGTTACCTAGTGGACTGATGACGCCGCTAGGTAGCCATGGTTACCTAGTGGACTGATGATGCCGCTAGGTAGCCATGGTTACCTAGTGGACTGATGATGCCGCTAGGTAGCCATGGTTACCTAGTGGACTGATGATGCCGCTAGGTAGCCATGGTTACCTAGTGGACTGATGATGCCGCTAGGTAGCCATGGTTACATAGTGGACTGATGATGCCGCTAGGTAGCCATGGTTACATAGTGGACTGATGACGCCGCTAGGTAGCCATGGTTACCTAGTGGACTGATGATGCCGCTAGGTAGCCATGGTTACCTAGTGGACTGATGATGCCGCTAGGTAGCCATGGTTACATAGCCATGGTTACCTAGTGGACTGATGATGCCGCTAGGTAGCCATGGTTACATAGTGGACTGATGACGCCGCTAGGTAGCCATGGTAACATAGTGGACTGATGACGCCGCTAGGTAGCCATGGTAACCGAGCGGCGTCAACAGTCTGGATGTGACCCCCTAGTGTGTCCTCCTCAAGGGTTGTCTCCGGTGATGCACCGCGTTGTGTTCGGTGTTCATGTGTTCACGGGGAAACTGATCTGTCTTGTTAAGACGTCCCACTTAGTGTTCAGTAGCCCACCGCTATAGCACTGACTGGATGACTGTTTCTCACAGGGGGAGTCTGGCCCTCCAGGCCCTCAGGGAGAGAAGGTAAGCCCTCCAGTGATCTGAGTGATCCGTAATCATCTGCATCCTCCAGATGTGAAGCCCAGGTGAGCCCAGATGCTGACAGGGTGTGCTCTGTGTCTCTGTTGTCTAGGGCGACCGGCTGTCCTTCCAGAGTGAGAAAGGCGACCAGGTGAGTTACACACAGCAGAAAACAATCAGCATTCATTATTCATTATTTCATAGCACATGTGAGCACAGGTATTTCCTACCGCTGATTCTGTCGATTTGTGCAAACCAGAGCTACAAACACAGTAGTCGATTGGGGGATCCTGTGGTTCCCAGTGGGGTCACTGTCGGTGACACTGCAGGGCCTGTGGCTCCCAGTGGGGCCACTGTCCAGTGTCTCCACCTGACCGATGGTTGACCCTTCTCTCTGCTGCCTCTGATGGTTGCTCCCCCCTCCCCAGGGGGAACGAGGGTTCCGTGGTCCGCCGGGACCCCCCGGTCCTCCAGCTCAAAGACATGAGGGATCTGGAACCACTGAATACGTCCCTGGAAACCCGGTACGCCCCCAGAGAGAACCCCCGGAGGAACGGAGGCATAGAGGGAGGATGATGATGGTGGATGATGATGATGATGATGATGGATGATGATGATGGATGATGATGATGATGATGATGATGATGATGATGATGATGGATGATGATGATGGATGATGATGATGATGATGATGGATGATGATGTGATGATGATGGATGATGATGATGATGATGATGATGATGATGATGATGGATGATGGATGATGATGATGATGATGATGATGATGGATGATGATGATGATGGATGATGATGATGATGATGATGATGATGATGATGATGATGATGATGATGATGATGATGATGATGATGATGATGATGGTGGTGGATGATGATGATGATGATGATGATGATGATGATGATGATGATGGTGGATGATGATGATGATGATGATGATGATGGTGGATGATGATGGATGATGATGATGATGATGATGATGATGATGATGATGATGATGATGATGATGATGATGATGATGATGATGATGATGATGATGATGATGATGATGATGATGATGATGGTGATGATGATGATGATGATGATGATGGTGGATGATGATGATGATGATGATGATGATGATGATGATGATGATGATGTAAGATGGGTGGTTTAATTAATTGGAGGATTGATTGAAGATATTTCCAGTAGAATCATATTTTCTTGACTGGTTTCTACTTTTCCTGTAGGGAGAAAGAGGACCTCGTGGCGATCAAGGAGAAAAAGTCAGTGTCTTCAAAATAAAAGTCCTTTAGGGAAACATTCACTTCTGACAGCAGTTCTGAGCTCACAGTGTCTCCCCTCTGTGCCCCCCTTCCCAACAGGGGTACTGCTCGCCATTCATGACCGGGATGAAAGGGGAACCGGGCCCCCCCGGAGCGAGGGTGGGTGGTCCGCACTCAGCCACCTTATGGCGCTTTTCCACTACACTTTACCAGCACGACTCGCCTCGACTCGCCTCGCCTCGGCTCGCCTCGCCTCGGCTCGCCTCGACTCGGCCACGTTCCTTTTCCATTACAAAAAGTACCTACTCAACGTGGGCGGGGTCGTCATAGCACGGCGGTGCGAAACTGCGTGACACAAGGGATGTTCTATGCGCGACACAAACACAAACACAAACAATTGAGGACATGGAGGCACAGTGGTGTACTTGCTGCTCGTTCTGTGGCTTTTTGTTCACAAACAAAGCACAAAAGAAGATAGTCAGAAAAGGCTGCAGGCGGCGAGACAAAAACACAGCAGAAAAAGTACAAGAGAGTTTTGGAAGCCGTACAGCAGTATGAAGCCGAGAGATCGAGACGAGTGACGATGACGACACACTCTGACCAATCTCAGCGGCCAGCAGTGTGTCGACGTCACATTTTAGTACTGGCTTGACTCGCTTGGAACCTCACCAGAGCAGGTACTAAAATAGTACCTGGTACCAGGTACTTTCCCTAGTGGAAACGCAAAAAGAACCGAGGCGAGTCGAGGCGAGTCGAGGCGAGTCGTGCTGGAAAGGTGTAGTGGAAAAGCGCCATTAGAGCACGACCTGAACAGGAGATACAGGAGCAGGCTGCTATTACTGTTATACTGTTAGAGCAGGCTGTTATACTGTTACAGGAGACTGTTATACTGTTATAGGAGACTGTCATACTGTTACAGCAGACTGTTATACTGTTACAGCAGGCTGTTATACTGTTACAGCAGGCTGTTATACTGTTACAGCAGGCTGTTGTACTGTTACAGCAGGCTGCTATTACTGTTATACTGTTACAGCAGACTGTCATACTGTTATAGGAGACTGTTATACTGTTAAAGCAGACTGTTATACTGTTATAGCAGACTGTTATACTGTTACAGCAGAGTGTTATACTGTTATAGGAGACTGTTATACTGTTAAAGCAGACTGTTATACTGTTACAGCAGAGTGTTATACTGTTATAGCAGACTATTGTACTGTTATAGCAGACTGTTATACTGTTATAGGAGACTGTTACCTACCTTACAGTGTGTTAATGCTTTACCACTCTGGTTAGAGTCTGTCCTCACATAAACCTGTTATAATCCCAATCTTTTCTTTTTTGCTATTCAGGGAAAACCCGGAAAAGAGGGAGATGAAGGGCTGAGGGTGACTGCTTCACGTGTTATATGATTAAATACCGTTCATGTGTTAGCCAGCGTTAGCATGTAAGCTAACTCGTTGTGTCTTTCAGGGCTTCACTGGAACCGTTGGACCCAGCGGGTTCCAGGTAATCTCCTTTTATCAACACAATAAATAAAAGATAGAGGAATAGTGCCAATACTCTACCACTTGATAGTTACAGCTTCAGCGAAAGTTTGAATCTATGGTTCCGTTAAACTGACGTAGGATACTAATTTCTGTGTCTGCTTTCAGGGTGAAAAGGGTGAAAAGGGACCACCAGGATCTGTAAGATCTATCTTTCCTTCCTGTATGACTCAATGCAAACCCTAATCCGAGCTCCAAATATAAAATAAATAAAGAAGATGTAGTCGAACCACCACATCAAACCACCAGATGGCGCCGTTACTGTGATACAGCTTCACGACAGAGACTTGTGTCAATTCTAACTTATTACGAATGCAATTACGACAAATTTAAAATGATTAATGAATCGATGTTGCATGATTCATTTTGTTTTGATTTCATAGATAAAAACGAGTCATTGATTCCTTTTTTAATATAAATCCTAATCAAATAAGTCAGACCCTAGTCATTTATTTGCTACTATATTCTATCTACATATCCTTATAGTGTAGTGCGATATGTATTCTGTGTGTGTGTATCCTGCTGTGAGATGACCAACCGTGGTTTGAAGCATCATGCTGCTGTTATGACCCCAGCAGCAGGTTTACTGCTCTAACTCTCAGTCTGGTCTGGGGTCTGCAGGGTATTGGGCTTTCTGGACCCCCGGGACCACCTGGTCTCCCAGGACATCAGGGAGAGAAAGGTAGCGACACACACACACACACACACACACACACACACACACACACACACACACACACACACACACACACACACACACACACACACACACACACACACACACACACACACAAGCATATGCACACACACACACACACACACACACACACACACACACACACACACACACACACACACACACACACACACACACACACACACACACACACACACACACACACACACACACACACACACACACACACACACACACACACACACACACACACACACACACACACACACACACACACACACACACACACACACACACACACACACACAAACACGCACATGCACACACACACACACACACACAGTGCTGTGGAGCTTTGGTACCTTTTCATTGTTGATGTCATTGACTTTGTGACTTTTCATTTTGTGGGCAGGTTTCACTGGTCCCCATGGAGACACCGGGCCTCCAGGTGATACACTCTGCTTTTACTTACTTTATAGACTTTGTTTCCACGCAATAATATATGTATATATATATATTATATATATATATATATATATAATATATATATATATATATATATATATATATAATATTATATATTTATATATATATATATATATATATATATAATATGATATATATATTATCTTTATGTATATATAGATGATATTACCTAGAGACCAAGAAGACCTTTCCCTGTATGCTGGGACAAATCCTCCGCTGACGATGGGCTGAATATTCCCGTTTGTTTGCAGGCCAGAATTCCGAAGGCCCTAAAGGAGACCAGGGGAACAAGGGAGACGCGGGACCGCCGGGAGACCGGGGCCTGGAGGGGGAGTCTCTCCGCGGACCCCCTGGAGAGGACGGGCAGCCCGGCCCCCCCGGGGTTGCAGGAGCCCCCAGTACGCCCCCCCCCACCACCGACCCTACACATCACCCTGTCTCACACCCCACCACAGACCCTACACATCACCCTGTCTCACACCCCACCACAGACCCTACACATCACCCTGTCTCACACCCCACCACAGACCCTACACATCACCCTGTCTCACACCCCACCACAGACCCTACACATCACCCTGTCTCACACCCCACCACAGACCCTACACATCACCCTGTCTCACACCCCACCACAGACCCTACACATCACCCTGTCTCACACCCCACCACAGACCCTACACATCACCCTGTCTCACACCTCACCACAGACCACTACACATCACCCTGTCTCACACCCCACCACAGACCCTACACATCACCCTGTCTCACACCCCACCACAGACCCTACACATCACCCTGTCTCACACCTCACCACAGACCCTACACATCACCCTGTCTCACACCCCACCACAGACCCTACACATCACCCTGTCTCACACCTCACCACAGACCACTACACATCACTCTGTCTCACACCTCACCACAGACCCTACACATCACCCTGTCTCACACCTCACCACAGACCCTACACATCACCCTGTCTCACACCCCACCACAGACCCTACACATCACCCTGTCTCACACCCCACCACAGACCCTACACATCACCCTGTCTCACACCTCACCACAGACCACTACACATCACCCTGTCTCACACCCACCACGACCCTACACATCACCCTGTCACTCACACCCCACCCACAGACCCTACACATCACCCTGTCTCACACCCCACCACAGACCCTACACATCACCCTGTCTCACACCTCACCACAGACCCTACACATCACCCTGTCTCACACCCCACCACAGACCCTACACATCACCCTGTCTCACACCCCACCACAGACCCTACACATCACCCTGTCTCACACCTCACCGCAGACATCACTCTGTCTCACACCTCACCGCAGACATCACTCTGTCTCACACCTCACCGCAGACATCACTCTGTCTCACACCTCACCGCAGACCACTATGCATTCAGACACACCTGCTCACTGAGGGACACCTACACCTGGTGACTGAGGGACCTTCAGACACACCTACACCTGGTGACTGAGGGACCTTCAGACACACCTACACCTGGTGACTGAGGGACCTTCAGACACACCTACACCTGGTGACTGAGGGACATTCAGACACACCTACACCTGGTGACTGAGGGACCTTCAGACACACCTACACCTGGTGACTGAGGGACCTTCAGACACACCTACACCTGGTGACTGAGGGACCTTCAGACACACCTACACCTGGTGACTGAGGGACATTCAGACACGCCTACACCTGGTGACTGAGGGACATTCAGACACGCTGCATGTGTCCGTGCATCGGGACATTAGATGGGGGGGTAAATGTTCAAACAGTCCAATGAGCCGCTTGGTGGTCTGCTTCCCTTATGATTCGTGTCGTTCATTGAGAAGATTTAACAAACACATGTTTGTGAGCGTTCATCTGTACTACCTCAGTTTGTTAAGGAAGTATTCAGGTTAATACACTGTATTAACCTGAATACTGGTAATAATACTTAATGCATTGTATTAAGGTGGAGCCATTCACCACTAACCAAGGTTTAAACGACAAAAATACACATTTCATCAAGTAACCCTAGGGGGTCAGTGTACCCCCCTTTGAGAAACCGCGCTGATGTGTGTGTGTGTGTGTGTGTGTGTGTGTGTGCGTTACAGTCGACCCCGGTCAGTGCGATGTGGAGAAAGGCGCCCCCGGGCCCACAGGACCCATTGGCCTACGAGGAGAGTTTGGACAAAAAGGTACGGCAGACCAACCGCGGGGTCCCATGGGCCCCCACTGCCCCATGGGCCCCCACTTCCCCATGGGCCCCCACTGCCCGGGGCCCCCGTCACCCCGTCACCCTGTCAGTCTGTCACCCTGTCAGTCTGTCTCTCTGTCAGTCTGTCAGTCTGTCTCTCTGTCAGTCTGTCAGTCTGTCCCTCTGTCAGTCTGTCAGTCTGTCACCCTGTCAGTCTGTCAGTATGTCAGTCTGTCACTCTGTCACCCTGTCAGTCTGTCAGTCTGTCACTCTGTCACCCTGTCACCCTGTCACCCTGTCAGTCTTTCATTCTGTCAGTCTGTCCCTCTGTCAGTCTGTCAGTCTGTCACTCTGTCTGTCAGTCAGTCACTCTGTCACTCTGTCACCCTGTCAGTCTGTCAGTCTGTCACCCTGTCACCCTGTCACTCTGCCACCCTGTCAGTCTGCCCGTCTGTCACCCTGTCAGTCTGTCAGTCTGTCAGTCTGTCACCCTGTCACCCTGTCACCCTTTCACTCTCTCACCCAGTTGCAGATCATGCCTCTGGTGTAAAGGTCCACTCTCCTGATAGTGGCGGTTAATCAGAATGTCCAAGACGTTCCGTATGGAAAGGCTCTGCGAGGTCTTACCGCAGTTCAGTGATCGGCTTCTTTTAGAGGGCAGTCTGTTTAGTGGTTGACATGATATCCCCCATAAGATCACCGCTCAAACCACGGGACACCTTCCCCCCCTCCCCAGGTGAGAAGGGAGAGACCTGCGTTCAGTGTGAGGCCAACGGACCCTCTGGATCCCCCGGCCCCTTGGGGCCTAAAGGAGTACAAGGTGAGCTGACCGTGCACCATCACCTCAGCGTCCGGGTCAACGCCTCTACAGACGGGTGGTAGCAGCATGACAGCTCCCTGGCCTGTGAGGTCTGAGGACGTACCTGGAGGGTCAGAGGGTCTAGGGTTCTGAACGCCTCCTCTCCCCGTGGCAGGATTCCCTGGGCTAGCCGGCGCTAAGGGAGAGAAGGGCTCGTCTGGTCCTCCTGGTCCCTCTGGAAGCTTCGTGAGTAGCCCCCCTCTTATCAGCAGAACCCCCATAAGGCTCCAACCAGGGGCTGCAAGCAGAGCCACTGACGTCGCATTAGACGGAGAGAATGCCCGATCCTCCTGCCATACCGACGCTCAGTAGGAGCAGTGGCACGGCGTCCAGCGTTAGGTTCCGACCTCATGACATCCCCCATGAGGTCTCTCACCGGTCCGTTGGTCTCCCCATAGGGTGTTGGCGGCAGCCCGGGCCTGATGGGGGCCCCGGGGGCGGTAGGGGAACCAGGAGACGTCTTCGTGGCCCCTGGGCTGAAGGGGGACCGGGGGCTCCCTGGGACTTCGGGCTCCGCAGGCCTGCCGGGTTTGGACGGGTTTCCAGGGAAGGACGGCTTCCCGGGTTCAGTCGGCCCCAAAGGAGAACCGGTAAGCAGTGAGCTAGAGGAATACTGACAAACACTAAACCGGTTTACCGGTTATTCCTGCACATCCTAGTTTTGATAACTTGCCGAAAGCAATCCAAACATTGAGGGTGTCCAATGTTTGAAAGTGAGTCAGCGCCATCGAAGTCAGAGAATTGAATTAAAGTGGGCATAATTTATTTAATTTCATTTGCATCATCTTTGTTTACTGATCCCAGTCTCCATGGAGACCTCACTGGTCTTCACCGGCCAGCTGAATGAAACAACGTATTGTGAAGCATGATTGCCCTCTTGAGACTATGTGTGAGTGAGTGTGTGGACAGAGGGCAGACTGATGGACTGACTAACGCTCTCCCCTGTGACTGTCTAACCCTTTGTGATGGACGTCTAACCCTCTCCTCTGTGACTGTCTAACCCTCTCCTCTGTGACTGTCTAACCCTCTCCTCTGTGACTCTCTAACCCTCTCCTCTGTGACTGTCTATCCCTCTCCTCTGTGGCTGTCTAACCCTCTCCTCTGTGACTCTCTAACCCTCTCCTCTGTGGCTGTCTAACCCTCTCCTCTGTGACTGTCTAACCCTCTCCTCTGTGACTGTCTAACCCTCTCCTCTGTGGCTATCTAAACCTCTCCTCTGTGACTGTCTAACCCTCTCCTCTGTGACTGTCTAACCCTCTCCTCTGTGACTGTCTACCCCTCTCATCTGTGACTGTCTAACCCCCTCCTCTGTGACTGTCTAACCCTCTCCTCTGTGACTGTCTAACCCTCTCCTCTGTGACTGTCTACCCCTCTCCTCTGTGACTGTCTAACCCTCTCCCTATTTGGCCGTCTATAACCCTCTCCTCATGTGACTGTCTAACCCTCTCCTCTGTGACTGTCTAACCCTCTCCTCTGTGACTGTCTAACCCTCTCCTCTGTGACTGTCTATCCCTCTCCTCTGTGGCTGTCTAACCCTCTCCTCTGTGACTCTCTAACCCTCTCCTCTGTGGCTGTCTAACCCTCTCCTCTGTGACTGTCTAACCCTCTCCTCTGTGACTGTCTAACCCTCTCCTCTGTGGCTGTCTAACCCTCTCCTCTGTGACTGTCTAACCCTCTCCTCTGTGACTGTCTAACCCTCTCCTCTGTGACTGTCTACCCCTCTCCTCTGTGACTGTCTAACCCCCTCCTCTGTGACTGTCTAACCCTCTCCTCTGTGACTGTCTAACCCTCTCCTCTGTGACTGTCTACCCCTCTCCTCTGTGACTGTCTAACCCTCTCCTATTTGACCGTCTAACCCTCTCCTCTGTGACTGTCTAACCCTCTCCTCTGTGACTGTCTAACCCTCTCCTCTGTGACTGTCTAACCCTCTCCTCTGTGACTGTCTTACCCTCTCCTCTGTAAGTGTCTTACCCTCTCCTCTGTGACTGTCTACCCCTCTCCTCTGTGGCTGTCTAACCCTCTCCTCTGTGACTGTCTAACCCTCTCCTCTGTGACTGTCTAACCCTCTCCTCTGTGGCTGTCTAAACCTCTCCTCTGTGACTGTCTAACCCTATCCTCTGTGACTGTCTAACCCTCTCCTCTGTGACTGTCTACCCCTCCCATCTGTGACCTTCTAACCCCCTCGTCTGTGACTGTCTAACCCTCTCCTCTGTGACTGTCTAACCCTCTCCTCTGTGACTGTCTACCCCTCTCCTCTGTGACTGTCTAACCCTCTCCTATTTGACCGTCTAACCCTCTCCTCTGTGACTGTCTAACCCTCTCCTCTGTGACTGTCTAACCCTCTCCTCTGTGACTGTCTAACCCTCTCCTCTGTGACTGTCTAACCCTCTGTGATGGACGGTCTAACCCTCTCCTCTGTGACTGTCTAACCCTCTCCCCTGTGACTGTCTAACACTCTCCTCTGTGACTGTCTTACCCTCTCCTCTGTAGGTGTCTTACCCTCTCCTCTGTGACTGTCTACCCCTCTCCTCTGTGACTGTCTAACCCTCTCCTCTGTGACTGTCTAACCCTCTCCTTTGTGACTGTCTAACCCTCTCCTCTGTGACCGTCTAACCCTCTCCTCTGTGACTGTCTTACCCTCTCCTCTGTGACTGTCTAATCCCTCTCCTCTGTGACTGTCTAACCCTCTCCTCTGTCTCTCCTCTGTCACTGTCTTACCCTCTCCTTTGTGACTGTCTAACCCTCTTCTCTGTGACTGTCTAACCCTCTCCTCTGTGACTGTCTAACCCTCTCCTCTGTGACTGTCTTACCCTCTCCTCTGTGGCTGTCTATCCCACTGTGACTGTCTTACCCTCTCCTCTGTGACTGTCTAACCCTCTCCTCTGTGACTGTCTAACCCTCTCCTCTGTCTCTCCTCTGTGACTGTCTTACCCTCTCCTCTTTGACTTTCTAACCCTCTCCTCTGTGACTGTCTACCCCTCTCCTCTGTGACTGTCTAACCCTCTCCTCTGTGACTGTCTACCCCTCTCCTCTGTGACTGTCTAACCCCCTCCTCTGCTGCACTGTCTAACCCTCTCCTTCTTGACTGTCTAACCCTCTTCCTGCGGTGACTGTCTAACCCTCTTGGCATGGACGGTCTAACCCTCTCCTCTGTTGACTGTCTAACCCTTCTCCCCTTGACTGTCTAACACTCTCCTTCTGTGACTGTTCTTACCCTCTCCTCTGTAGGTGTTCTTACCCTCTCCTCTGTGACTTGTCTACCCTCTCCTCTGTGACTGTCTAAACCCCTCTCCTCTGTGGACTGTCTAAACCCTCTCTTTGTGACTGCCTAACCCTCTCCTCTGGTGACCGTCTAACCCTCTCCTCTGTGACTTGTCTTACCCTCTCCTCTGTGACTGTCTAATCCCTCTCCTCTGTTGACTGTCTAACCCTCTCCTCTGTCTCTCCTCTTTCACTGTCTTACCCTCTCCTTGTTGACTGTCTAACCCTCTTTCTCTGTGACTGTCTAACCCTCTCCTCTGTGAACTTCTAACCCTCTCCTCTGTAAACTGTCCTTACCCTCTCCTCTGTGGCTGTCTATCCCACTGTGACTGTCTTAACCTCTCCTCTGTGACTGTCTAACCCTCTCTCGGTATACTGTCTAACCCTCTCCTCTGTCTCTCCTCTCTGACTGTCTATACCTCCCTCTTTGACTTCTCTAACCCTCTCCTCTGTGACTGTTCTACCCCTTCCTCGTGACTGTCTAACCCTCTCCTCTGTGGACTGTCTTACCCCTCTCCTCTGGTGACGGTCTAACCCCCTCCTCTGTGACTGTCTAACCCTCTCCTCTGTGACTGTCTACCCCTCTCCTCTGTGACTGTCTAACCCTCTCCTCTGTGACTGCCTAACCCTCTCCTCTGTGACTGTCTAACCCTCTCCTCTGTGACTGTCTAACCCTCTCCTCTGTGACTGTCTAACCCTCTGTGATGGACGGTCCAACCCTCTCCTCTGTGACTGTCTAACTCTCTTTGATGGACTGTCTAACCCTCTCTCCTGTGGCCCGCAGGCCAGAGAAGGTATCAAGGGCGACCGCGGTCTGGACGGGGACCACGGGTCCTTGGGGCCGCAGGGAGAGAGAGGCCCTCCTGGGATCCCTGGGGTGGGGCTGCCGGGGGAGACCGGAGACAAGGGCGTGCCCGGGACCCCAGGAAAACCAGGCGTACCAGGGCAGCCAGGTAAACAGACCGCTGAGCACACCTGGGCAGCCAGATAAACAGGCCACCAACACCCACACACACCATCCACAGCCAGCCCCAGGCCGGGGCACCGTAGCCCTGATGGTGTCGCGATGTTTCCTGTTGGCGAAGGGGTGTTAGTTGGAGTCTCCGGCCAGCAGCCTGTAGTCAGGGCTGTTGAAGCAATGTGTCAGAACTAGAGGTCTTCGGAAAAAATCGACAACCCGAAAACCCGAGGTTCCGACCCGACCCGGCTCGGGTTTGGGTCCACTCACAAGAAGTGACTCCGGGGCCGGGTCGGAACTGGTGGAGTTTGTCTCGGGTCCCGGGTCTATTATTGTGAAAG
>OLKM01003101.1:17500-22663 GCA_900291075.1 Melanogrammus aeglefinus | reverse complement strand
GGGCCAGTCGGGTCCGGTTCCAATTTTCTCGGGTCCATTTCGGCTCGGAACTCATATTTACAATAATAGCTCGGGGCCAGTCGGCTCCGGGTCCAATTTTCACGGGTCCATTTGGGTTCGGGTCCGTCAAATTGGACCCGTGAAGACCTCTAGTCAGAACCTCTGCAGACACAGACGATTCCCTATCCACATACCCCCTGTTTATCAGGACTATGCAAGTGGCATCCCCATAGTCTTACCACCTTCAGCCATTCACCACCCGCGTCGTGACCTGATATCACATAGGAGGCAGTGCTACAGACAGGGCTGTCGAAGGTGCAGGTGGTGTGTGATGTAGTGTGTCCCCTACACTCTGTCCTGTCTCCCATCAGGCCTGAAAGGAGAAGCTGGTAAAGGAGTGAGCGCCCCTGGACCTCAGGGGACCCCCGGACTCAGAGGACAGCCGGGCATCCCGGGACTACAAGGTGGGCCCTGAACCAGAGCATGTGATGGTGCCAAGATGGACCACTAACATAGAGCCCAGGAGGGCCGACGAGAGGCTGCTTTTAACTTCTCTGTAAAGTGCTGTACTTAGACACGGAGCGCCCACTCGGTCGTCGGAGACCCTCTCCGTTGCTCTAGGGGCACATTCAATATTCTTTTACTATCCGTCGACACAACGGAGACGGACGGAGACGGCAAGGGCTGTGATTGGTCCTCTAACAATTTAACTTCCGGAAACGCTTTTCCCGGTTTGAATTTGTGTCTTTGTTGCCAGGTGACCGGGGAGTGCGCGGAGACCCGGGCCTGCCAGGGTTCTCCGGAGGGAAGGGTGACCACGGACTTCCGGGGATCGGACTTCCTGGCATTCCCGGCCCCAAAGGTAGGCCGTTGTCACGATCAGGGCTCTTACTCCTGTGCCATCGTCACATTCATATGCCAGAGGAGACCGGCTGTGGCTGATTGGTCGACTGTGATGTGTGTCGCTAGGATATTCCGGAATCCCAGGAGCCCCAGGAGTTCCGGGAGAGGCAGGAAAACCAGGGCATGACGGAGCCACCGGACAACCCGGGGGGCCTGGTCAGAAGGTGTGTGTCTCTGTGTGTGTGTTTGTGTGTGTGTGTGTGTGTGTGTGTGTGTGTGTGTGTGTGTGTGTGTGTGTGTGTGTGTGTGTGTGTGTGTGTGTGTGTGTGTGTGTGTGTGCATGTGTGCATGTGCGTGTGTGTTTGTGTGATTTTCAGCGCTGGACTAATGGGATCCTGACCGACTTTGGGGGGTTCTCTTGACAGGGCGACCCTGGTCGTGGTCTACCGGGTCCCAAGGGGTCTCAGGGGCCTGAAGGGGGGCCAGGGTTCCCAGGGACGAAAGGGAACGTTGGTCTTACGGGGGTCCCGGGGCTGGAGGGACCCGCAGGACTACCGGGAGCTCAGGGGGTCAAAGGTCAGAAAACAAACCTCACGGGACAAGATGGCCACGACATGTGCCGTCACGATGGACGGTTTGTTTCACTCGCTGTTGCCTTGGTTTCCTCCAGGTACCCCCGGCCCCCCCGGGCTCTCAGGACAGGTCGGCCCACCGGGAGAACCAGGAGCAGGTCTGCCTGGGGGCCCCGGTCCCCAAGGGCCCCAAGGAGAGCCTGGACCATTCGGTGAGTTCAAACATAAGGGCCCGATACACGTGTTCTAACGCAGAAGGAGCAGCTCTCCGCTGCCAGCCCGGGACCATCAGTCTGCTGACTGAGGTTCACCCTCTAACTCCCTGACCCTGTGTGCAGGTTACAGCGGGGAGAAGGGGGAGAAGGGATTCCCCGGGCCCCCCGGTCTCGACATGCCCGGGCCCCAGGGGGAGAGGGGCCTGCCAGGGTTCCCCGGCCAGGCGGGGGGGACCGGGTTTCCAGGGCGACCAGGACCGACGGGCAGGGCAGGGCTCACGGGAGACCACGGTGAGATCCACCGCCACGGGTTGGACCTACTGCGGGAGAAGGGTTGTTAGCGCCAATACTGACTGAACTCTACTCCGCGTGCGTGTGCTCGTGCATGTGCGTGCGTGCGTGCGTTTGTACGTGTGCATGTGTGTGTGTGTAGGTCCAAAGGGAGAGATGGGCGTCATGGGAACGCCGGGTGCCCCTGGGAGCTCCGGATCCGCTGGCACCCCCGGGTTCCCCGGTGAACGAGGTGAGGCGGGTTCTACGCCCTGGACCCAGTGACGACCCTGAGAGGTCTGAAGGCTCTGGAGGCGGGAGGGGCTTTATCTGCTGTCTGTGTCCCCAGGTGACCCGGGCCTGGGCGGCCCACGGGGGGACTTCGGCGTGGCCGGACCTAAGGGAGTGAGAGGAGACCGGGGCCTCCAAGGCCCGCCCGGGAACATGAGCGAAGTGGACATGGAGCACATGAAGGGGGAGAAGGGAGACCTTGGGATCACAGGTAGGAAACTACCAAGGGTTATGAGACGCAAGAACAGAACTAGAGCCCACAGACTCAGGACAGGAACAGAACTAGAGCCCACAGACTAAGGAACAGAACTAGAGCCCACAGACTAAGGAACAGAACTAGAGCCCACAGACTAAGGAACAGAACTAGAGCCCACAGACTAAGGAACAGAACTAGAGCCCACAGACTCAGGACAGGAACAGAACTAGAGTCCTTAGACTAAGGAACAGAACGAGGGTCCTTAGACTCAGGAACAGAACTAGAGTCCTTAGACTCAGGAACAGAACTATGCCCCTTTTCCACTGCGCGTTTTCGCAACGGTACGACACGGCTCTGCACGACTCTACCCTGATTTGAGAGCTTTTCCACTGCGGGTTGGAGGCGGGACCCGTTACGGTTTTCAGTACCTGTTGGTACCTGTTTCAGAGGTAGGTCTAGCCGGTACGAGTCGGGGGCCTAAATGTCACGTGAACAGTGCTGTCCACTGATTGGTTAGATGAAATGACGTCATATGTGCGACGAAGCGCGGGGGTCTTTAAACATTCACCCGTCATGTATGAAAACACAACTGCGAGAGCAACAACGACAAAACGATAAGAAAAATGGAAGACATGAGAAGAAGAACCAACCCTTGGTCGATGAGCGAGGTTCAGACCTTTCTGTGCGTGGTGTCCGAGGATCGCGTACAGAGGGACCTGGACGGATCAACGCGGAACACCTCCGACTCCGCCCTCCGACTCCGCCCAGTTCCAGGCCACGGTTTTGTGTGGAAAAGCGAAAATTTACTGGTACCATGCCGTGTAGTGTAGGGCTGCACTAACCGCACCGAGTAGAGTCGGGACTATTTTGGCAGTGGTAAAGGGGCACTAGAGTCCTTAGACTCAGGAACAGAACTAGAGTTCTTATGCCGCGAACACACCAAGCGCGTACCTCGCGAACCATGTACGCGCGTAACGCAGCTAAAATGTTGCTTGACCATTTTGTGTCAAAAATGGTCAGATACGCGCGTAACGCGCGTAGATGAGACCGCCCAAAACTCCCCCCCCCCGCCGCCATTTTTCTTTTGCTGAAACATTCACTGATCTTACCAGGACAGCCAGTTTCCTCGGCCACGTCGACCCACGCCCTCTCTTTCTTGTTCCTGTCCCGGTACAACACAATCCTGGTGTTGTACAGGACAGGACGGCTGCACACTGCAATGATGAGGTTTTGGTCCTCCATTGCGGTTCTGTCCTCTCCGTCTCTCTGCCAGTGACGTCGGGTCAAGCTCAACGCTGATTGGCTATTGCGGCGCGCACGCGCGTAAAAAGTTAAATTTTTTGAACTCCTCGTACGCGCGTATATGTACGCGCGTATATATACGCGCGTATATATACGCGCCTCATACGCGCCTAACGCGAGTAAAATGTTGCTTATACGCGTGTAACGCGTGTACGTGTCTAATACGCGCGTAAACCAATGGTTCCCTATGGAAAAATTGCCGATTTTATACGCGTGATACGCGGGTAACGCTTTTGGTGTGGCCGTACCTTTAGACTCAGGGACAGAACTAGAGTCCTTAGACTCAGGATAGGTAGGGAACGAACCAAGCGGTCTAAGACCCGGCAGCAGTCCGAAGGTGGTTTCGCAGACCAATGAAGGCTGTAGGATCAGTGATCCTTCCAAATTTGAGTTTAGACCCAAATGGATATGGTCCTTTATGAACCTGTAGCTAAATGTGTCAGTTACAAGTGCTAACTGACACATTTTGCTACAGGTTAACGTAACATCTTTTATTAACTATTCAGGCCTGTTTCAACTATGGCTGCCATCTTGGTTCTAAGCGCTTGCTGAAGGCTGAACTGCCTTCATGCCATCGATGACACTCACAAACAGGGAGCCATGTTGTCTCCCTGGGTGAGGGAGACAACAATTGACTGTTGTAAAAGCCACCACGGAGCAAACATTTGAATTTTGGCCGCGACTCTGCCTCCCGTTGCCTGAAGGCCTAACTAATATGACCGTCCTGTTCTGGTCCGCTATGATGGTACGGTATATTGGTTTTCCGTCTGAGTCTGCCTGATTCCATGGGAACGCAGATCTATGAACCTATAACGGCCATGTTGGTCGTAAACACAACCCCCGCAAGCTAGTGCTGATTGTTTATTGTTTAAAAGGAGCCCCATTAGCGGTCCCCAAAGTGGCAATACACAAGATACAAATCCTACTTCAGGTGACAATGATAATCTAAAAGGTGTAAACCATTATAAACATCAGCAGAAATTATTCAGAAAAAAAAAGTTCTTACATTCATGGGCATTATAATCATGAGCGCATTCATACAGTAGGTATGGCCATTCATTCATTCATACAGTAGGTATGGCTCATTCATTCATTCATACAGTAGGTATGGCCATTCATTCATTCATACAGTAGGTATGGCCCATTCATTCATTCATACAGTAGGTATGGCCATTCATTCATTCATACAGTAGGTATGGCCCATTCATTCATTCATACAGGTAGGTTATGGCCCATTCATTTCATTCATACAGAGTAGGTATGGCCCCATTCAATCATTCATACAGTAGGTATGGCCCATTCATTCATTCATACAGTAGGTATGGGCCCATTCATTCATTCCATACAGTAGGTATGGCCATTCATTCATCATTCATACAGTAGGTATGGGCCCATTCATTCATTCATTCATACAGTAGGGTATGGCCATTCATTCATTCATACAGTAGGTATGGCCCATTTCATTCATTCATAC
>OLKM01003101.1:0-12500 GCA_900291075.1 Melanogrammus aeglefinus | reverse complement strand
TGGCTGCACTCAGGCCTAACGTGTGTTCCCCCTCCCCAGGTCTGAAGGGGGAGGTCGGGACGCTGGGGTTCCAAGGAGAGTTCGGAGACCGGGGCTTCCAGGGAGAGAAGGGTACGGAGCGCCGGCGCGGCCGCGAGGCAGACACCTCTCTGTGTAGAGCTAGCACCGCAGCCCGATGCTAACACCCGCTTGTGTTCCAGGTACGGTGGGCCCCCCCGGCCCCCCAGGCCCCCACACCTTAATCAAGGGGGACTACGGGTTCCCGGGGGACCAGGGCCCTCCAGGCCCCCAGGGGCCCAGCGGCTACAGTGGGCAGAAGGGACTGCAGGGTAAGGTGCCAGCCTCAACAGACAATACAGCCAGGACTGAGAACCACCTGACGCTCCGCTGGCTGTGTCGATGACCTCTGACCTCTCCACCTCTCTCTGCTTCAGGTATGACCGGCCACACGGGGCCCAAAGGAGACGACGGCCAGCACGGCTACAACGGCCAGTCAGGGGCCAAGGGGGAGCCGGGGCTGACGGGGCCCACAGGTGAGTGACCCTCAGGGGGAGCCCCTCCACCACATACGGCCCCAAGCGGGCTCAACAGTCCACCACAGTCTGGCAGCTCCGCTTCTGTCTGGACCAGCGGGCGGTGGGTCAGAACTCAGGCGGCCATTAGGGGACCCCAGCCGGTGAAGACGATGGGGATGATGAAGCAGCAGACGGCCGTTTCAAATATTTCTATGATGGGTTTAGTCATATAATTATGTTTAAGATGAACGCAACTTTGAACGCAAGAAGTGGTGTAAAAGGGTGTTTACTGTGGAAGCACGACCAAAGATCATCCAATGGAATGTGACCACGCCCCTCCACTAACGCTCAGACCAGACTGGAGCGTGAAGCTCATCCGGTCTGAGGGTCTGAGAGTCTGGGGTCGGGGGGGGGGCTGGGGGGTCTGGGGGGTCTGGGTCTGGGGGGTCTGGGGTCTTGGGGGGTCTGAGGGTTCTGGGGGGGTCTTGGGGGGGTCTGGGGTCTGGGGGGGTCTGGGGTCTTGGGGGGTCTGGGGTCTTGGGGGGTCTGAGGGTTCTGGGGTTGGGGGTTCTGGGGGTTCTGGGGTCTTGGGGGGTCTGGGGGTTGAGGGGAGGGAGTGAATCAGAACGAACACACCTTCAATGCTTATTGTGAACTTTAATATCTTTATTTACCTTCAGGTCCCAGGGGATATCCGGGCCCCCCGGGGCCCGACGGGACCCCCGGTCTGCTGGGGCCGCCCGGGTCGGCCTCCATGGAGCACGGGTTCCTGGTGACCCGCCACAGCCAGAGCGTGGAGGTCCCCCAGTGCCCCGACGGCACCCGGCCCATCTACGACGGATACTCCCTGCTCTACGTCCAGGGCAACGAGAGGTCCCACGGCCAGGACCTAGGTACAGAGAGACAGGCAGAGAGAGAGACAGGACCTAGGTACAGAGAGACAGGCAGAGGGAGAGACAGGACCTAGGGACAGAGAGACAGGCAGAGAGAGACAGGACCTAGGTACAAAGAGAGACAGGCAGAGAGAGAGACAGGACCTAGGGACAGAGAGACAGGCAGAGAGAGAGACAGGACCTAGGTACAAAGAGAGACAGGCAGAGAGAGAGACAGGACCTAGGGACACGAGAGACAGGCAGAGAGAGAGACAGGACCTAGGTACAGAGAGACAGGCAGAGAGAGAGACAGGACCTAGGCACAGAGAGACAGGCAGAGAGAGAGACAGGACCTAGGTACAGAGAGACAGGCAGAGAGGGAGACAGGACCTAGGTACAGAGAGACAGGCAGCAGAGAGAGAGGACCTAGGTTCAGAGAGACAGGCAGAGAGAGAGACAAGACCTAGGTAAAGAGAGACAGGCAGCAGAGAGACAGGGCCTAGGTACAGAGAGAGACCGGCAGAGAGAGAGAGACAGGACCTAGGTACAGAGAGACAGGCAGAGAGGGAGACAGGACCTAGGTAGAGAGACAGGCAGCAGACAGTCAGGACCTAGGTAGAGAGAGACAGGTTGCAGACAGACATGACCTAGGTACAGAGAGAGACCAGCAGCAGACAGACACACAGACAGGACCTAGGCACAGAGAGAGACATGCAGCAGACAGGCCCCAGGTACAGAGAGAGACAGGCAGCAGAGAGACAGGACCTAGGTACAGAGAGATGCAGGCAGCAGAGAGACAGGACCGAGGTACAGCTAGAGACAGGCAGAGAGAGAGACAGGACCTAGGCACAGACAGACAGACAGACAGACAGACAGACAGACAGACAGACAGACAGACAGACAGACAGACAGACGGACAGACACACAGGCAGACAGACGGACAGACACACAGGCAGACAGACAGACAGACAGACAGACAGACAGACAGACAGACAGACAGACAGACAGACAGACAGACAGACAGACAGACAGACAGACAGACAGACAGACAGACAGACAGACAGACAGACAGACAGACAGATGGGCATGAGGGAACATTGCAGCTCACCACCGCCCCCTGTGGTCGCTGCAGGTACCGCAGGGAGCTGTCTGAGGAAGTTCAGCCCAATGCCCTTCCTCTTCTGCAACATCAACAACGTCTGTAACTTCGCCTCCCGTAACGACTACTCCTACTGGCTGACCTCGCCCGAGCCCATGCCCATGAGCATGGCACCCATCACCGGCCAGAGCATCAAACCCTTCATCAGCAGGTGGGGCGCACATCCAGGTCCCCCTGAGAGTGTGTATTTGTGTGTGTGTGTCTGTGTATGTGTGTGTATGTGTGTATTGTCTGTGCATGCGTGTGTTTGTGTGTGTCTGTCTGTGTGTGTTAGCATATATAACATGCTAACGTTAAAGCTACAGTTCCAGCTGATAACGTGACCATAACATGCTCCTCCGGGCCCCCAGGTGTGCTGTGTGCGAGGCCCCAGCCATGGTGATCGCGGTCCACAGCCAGACCATCATGATCCCGGCCTGCCCCCACGGCTGGGACTCTCTCTGGATCGGCTACTCCTTCGTCATGGTTAGCAGCATGTAGCGCGTAGCATGTAGCATGGCGGCTAGCGTCTGGAAGAGGAGCAAACGTTGTTGTTTCCCCGCCCTGAACGGCCCACTCTACGGTCTGATGCTGGTTGGGGATAAATGATCAGACGGTCTTTCTGTGGTCAGGTGGGCCGAACACATTATCAATATGGTACAATCTGACATGGATCTCTGTGGTGTGTGTGTGTGTGTGTGTGTGTGTGTGTGTGTGTGTGTGTGTGTGTGTGTGTGTGTGTGTGTGTGTGTGTGTGTGTGTGTGTGTGTGTGTGTGTGTGTGTGTGTGTGTGTGTGTGTGTGTGTGTGTGTGTGCAGCACACCAGTGCGGGCTCCGAGGGCTCTGGCCAGGCCCTGGCGTCGCCGGGCTCCTGCCTGGAGGAGTTCCGCAGCGCTCCGTTCATCGAGTGCCACGGCCGAGGGACCTGCAACTACTACGCCAACTCCTACAGCTTCTGGCTGGCCACCATCGAGGACCAGGACATGTTCACGTGAGACAGACAGACAGACAGACAGACAGACAGACAGACAGACAGACAGACAGACAGACAGACAGACAGACAGACAGACAGACAGACAGACAGACAGACAGACATCCCAAGTAGTTCCAACTGTTAGGGGTTAGGGGTTAGGGGTTAGGTGTTAGGTGTTAGGGGTTAGGTGTTAGGGTGTTAGGTGTTAGGGGTTAGGGGTTAGGTGTTAGGGGTTAGGTGTTAGGTGTTAGGTGTTAGGTGTTAGGTGTTAGGTGTTAGGGGTTAGGTGTTAGGTGTTAGGTGTTAGGTGTTAGGTGTTAGGTGTTAGGGGTTAGGTGTTAGGGGTTAGGTGTTAGGTGTTAGGTGTTAGGTGTTAGGTGTTAGGTGTTAGGGGTTAGGGGTTAGGTGTTAGGGGTTAGGGGTTAGGTGTTAGGTGTTAGGTGTTAGGTGTTAGGTGTTAGGGGTTAGGGGTTAGGTGTTAGGGGTTAGGTGTTAGGTGTTAGGGGTTAGGTGTTAGGGGTTAGGTGTTAGGTGTTAGGTGTTAGGTGTTAGGTGTTAGGTGTTAGGTGTTAGGGGTTAGGTGTTAGGTGTTAAGACGTCTGTGTTCTCTCTGCTCCAGGAAACCTGTTCCAGCGACGCTGAAAGCTGGGAACCTCCGAACCTACATCAGCCGCTGTCAGGTGTGCATGAAGAGGACATGAGGAGGAAGCCTCACCGTCCAATCACAGCCCGGCCCGCCCCCTCCCAGGGGGATGGACTTCCTGTTTGAGTCTTCTTTTTGTTTTTGTCCAAAACAAAGGATGGTGCTAATACCCCCCCCCCCCCCCCCAAACACCCCCGCCTCGTTGTGTGAGCGTGCAGAAGGACAGAGACGTCAGTCGGACAGATCAGACGTGATTCAACACACTACACACACACACCACACACACACACACACACACACACACACACACACACACACACACACACACACACACACACACACACACACACACACACACACACACACACACACACACACACACACAGCAAGTGACCAAAAACATAAAAACTTGCTGGTCTCCGCTCCCTGTGCTGAACGCCGATGGGACGGCTCCCTGTGGACCTCTGCACTGCGTAGCCCCCCCCCCTGACCCCACCTGACCCCTGACCCCCCCTGAATAAGGGGTTGGGGCCGTTGGGTGCTGTTTATTATCACACCTAGTATGGTATTGTATGTTAACACTTACTAACGTCAGCGGACGGGACCCACCGCCGGTCCGCCAGGCCTTCACTCCGGCTGTGTTGTACATATGCTGCCTTCCTCGTTCCTCCCCATTCTAACTAACTTCACCGTATTCTGTTCTGGTAACGCCAGCCTTACTTTGTGTGCGAGTACATTTTTTTATTTATATGATTGATGAAGATGAGTGGAGTCGTAGACAGTGAAGCACTATACAGCCTCCCTATAAGAAGCTCTTCATTCCTATGCAAAGCACTGAACTACAAATATTCATGTGAGTGTGTGTGTGTGTGTGTGTGTGTGTGTGTGTGTGTGTGTGTGTGTGTGTGTGTGTGTGTGTGTGTGTGTGTGTGTGTGTGTGTGTGTGTGTGTGTGTGTGTGTGTGTGTGTGTGTGTGTGTGTGTGTGTGTGTGTGTGTGTGTGTGTGTGTGTGTGTGTGTGGTGTGTGTGTGTGTGTGTGTGTGTGTGTATGTGTGTGTGTGTCTGTGTGTGTGTGTGTATGTGTGTGTATGTGTCTGTGTGTGCCTGTGTGTCTGTGTGTGTTTCTGCATGTGTGTGTGCGTGTGGCTGACTGTGGTTGTGTGATAGAAACAATCCCATTTTTTAATCGAAATAAACCACAGCTTTGTACTTACATGCACTCACAACATCCAGTGCAACACTTACAATTCTCTGGGACTTATTTTTATACTCTATCTGAGCTCTACTGCCGCAGGATCGGAGCTCTAATGTGCCAAAGGTATTAGTGTTGTGTGATCTCATGTCTTGCTCAACGAAAGCTTTGATTCCACGTCTCTATCAAGTCATCCTGATCACAGGGAGAGCTGTGTTTGACATGTAAGAGACATTTTAAACCTTTGATTAAAATGTGCCTTGGATTTGGGTTAATTCTGTTTATTTTTCTACGTATAAAATAATCCAAAATGCCTAATGAGCTCTAAACCTATCACTGCTACGTGCCTTTTGAACTTGAATGTTGATCCCAACAGAATCCAAATTCTCCAGTGATACCAGTTACACTGACCTCAGGCCATCGTGTGTGTTCTGTATTGAATGTGATGAGATTGCTTCAAACATAATGACAGTATTAGCCACATGCTAAGTACAGAGCTCTGGGTTTTGTGGGGCTAGAGAGAGAAAGTGTTCTGGGTTTGGACTCTGACTAATTATCTACACCCACCCCCATACTGTTTTACATGCAATAAAAATATATGTAATGAATGTTCTGCATGTTTGATTTATAATAATGATGCGTATTTTGAAGGATCGCTCCATAGTTATTTATTTACTTCAGCTGGAGTATATTACTACCCAGTAGAGTGCAGTATCAAACCGGTTTGAACATGTCTCCCTCTCTCTCTCTCTCTCTCTCTCTCTCTCTCTCTCTCTCTCTCTCTCTCTCTCTCTCTCTCTCTCTCTCTCTCTCTCTCTCTCTCTCTCTCTCTCTCTCTCTCTCTCTCTCTCTCTCTCTCTCTCTCTCTCTCTCTCTCTCTCTCTTCTCTCTGCTCGTGAGCTCCACTCTCTCTCTCTCCTCTCTCTCTCTCCTCTCTCTCTCTCTCTCTCTCTCTCTCTCTCTCTCTCTCTCTCTCTGCTGTGAGCCCACTGATGAATGATGATCTGATATTGGACCCTGTAGCGTTGTGTCTAATGAAGCGTGCTCAGTGAGCGTCTTCAGTCCAGCACTGGAGTCCACGACTGCAGGAACATGACTGTCCTCTCCCCCTCAGGTCAGGTGACTTACTGCTGGATCAATACTACTGATACTATTACCTCTGTTGGCCAATCATGTGCTTACAGATCCTGCCTGCAGCAACAGGATTGGTTGATACACATTTGCAGAGAAACACAGTGCGTGTGCGTGTGCGTGCGTGCGTACGTGCATGTGTGTGTGCGTGTGTGTGTGTGTGTGTTCTCACCCCAGCGTCTGCGTCTTACCCATAGACCTCCCTGAGCCTCGCCACCTACGACCCATCAGCGACGTACGGTGTGGAAGAAATAATGATTATATTCTACGGTTATCTAATGATTATCATCAGGCCTAAATGTCTAAAGGTAGTAAACATCTGGAGCGCCTCTGGATTCTGATCCAGGGCCCGACATGTTGAGTCTGGGGTCAGAGCGTGAGTTGAACCCCCCACAGGAGCTGGAGGACAGGGGGACAATGCGTGCTGACCTCAGCCTGATGTTTTAGATTAGCCTGCTTGACCATCTGCTTAAAGGGGTTTATGACTGTTTGTGGGCGGACGCCCCAAACGACACACAGCTCTGGATGTGTGGATATGAACGAGGCCGGGACTGATTGACATCAGTGTTTTTCAAATCACTCGGCTTCATTGTTGCTTTTCAAACGATAAAGTCTTTTTTGTCCTACTCACCCTGGACTCCTCAGTTACTTTTGATCTCTTAGTTAAGTCAAAGAAGTAGATCCTGGATAATTCCACGACAGCGGCAGCGGTCTTCTGAATGACTTCATGAGGCGTCACCCAGTCGGCCTCTGAACGCTTCAGTTCAACGCGGGTCGGGTCGCACCGGGAGCAGAGCTGCATGTGTAACAGTGAGAACCAACTCGAGGACATAATGGGTCCACTACACACCTGTTCCATTATTCAGCGTGAAGGAGTCCGTATGTAACGCGCCCAGACTCTGTAGGGCTGCTGCTGGCATCATGCCTCCTCCTCGCCTCCTCCTCTCCTCCTCTCCTCTCCTGCTCCTCCTCTCCTCTCCTCCTTTCCTCCTCCTCCTCTCCTCTCCTCCTCCTCTCCCCCTCCTCCTCCTCTCCTCCTCCTCCTCTCCTCCTCCCTCCTCCTCCTCTCCTCCTCCTCCTCTCCTCTCCTCCCTCCTCTCCTCCTCCTCCTCCTCACCTTCTCTCCTCCTCTCCTCTCCTTCCTCTTCTCCTCCTCTCCTCCTCTCCTCCTTCTCTCCTCTCTCCTCTCCTCCTCTCCTCTCCTGCTCCTCCTCTCCTCTTCCTCCTCCTCCTCCTCCTCCTCCTCCCTCCCCTCCTCATCCTCCTCTCCTCTCCCCTCTCTCCTCCTCCTCTCCTCCTCCTCCTCTCCTCCTCCTCTCCTCCTCCTCTCCTCCTCCTCTCCTCCTCCTCTCCCTGCTGTAGGACGGGGGAGGAGGGGTGGGGAGGAAGTGGAGCTGAGCAGAAGGCTGCGTGCCGCTGCGGAGGAGGAGTGAGGAGGAGGAGGACGTCACAGTAACAGCGAGTGTGTGGGCTACGAGAGGCCCGGTGTGAGCGGGCCCGTTCCGCTCAGTCTGTCTGTCTGCTCCTGGCTCTGCGTCTCACTCTCAGTCTCTCTGTCTTTTGTCTGTGTGTGTGTGTGTGTGTGTGTGTGTGTGTGTGTGTGTGTGTGTGTGTGTGTGTGTGTGTGTGTGTGTGTGTGTGTGTGTGTGTGTGTGTTGTGCTGACCGGAGCAAACAAAGCAGAGAGGAGAGGAGATGTCAACCACTGCTGACTCATCACAGCTCACGAAGACACTAGAGGGAAAACCGTAGGACACGCTGAGTGCACCCCACACACACACACACACACACACACACACACACACACACACACACACACACACACACACACACACACACACACACACACACACACACACACACACACACACACACACACGCTGAGTGCACCCCACACACACACACATGCACGCACGCACGCACACACATACGCACACACACACACACACACGCTGAGTGCACCCCACACACACGCGCACGCACGTACGCACACACACACACACACACACACACACACACACACACACACACACACACACACACACACACACACACACACACACACACACACACACACACACACACACACACACACACACACACACACACACACACACACACACACACACACACACACACACACACACACCTTGTATATCCCTCTCTTCCCAATATGACCGGCATGATGACATCGATCAACAAGGTGTGCCTCAGGTTCCAGCACGGAGCCACGTCACTCCATCAGGACTGAACCGGTCCCACAGCGAGAGGCATTCACTTAACCATCTACCACACCGGGATGGTCATCTGGTGGAGAGGGAGACAGGACCATGAAGAGAGACAGGCCTGTGGAGTGACACAGGACAGGAGAGAGAGAGGACCGGGGAGAGAGAGACAGGACCATGATGAGAGAGACAGGACCATGAAGAGAGAGAGAGGTCCATGAAGAGAGAGACAGGTCCATGAAGAGAGAGAGAGGACTATGAAGAGAGAGACAGGTCCATGAAGAGAGAGACAGGTCCATGAAGAGAGAGACAGGACTAGGAAGAGAGAGACAGGACCATGTAATGTATTTTGTTCATTATTTGTTAATGGGAATTCATTCTTTTCATGCCAGTTAGGCCAAGAGAAACGAGAACAAGATTGAAACATTTGAATAGAAAGACCAAAACAATACATTTGGACATTCTGAACAGGATGTCATGCAGGCTCTGAACAGCAGATGGTGCTAGAGACCAGTCGGTGGAGGAAATGACGAAGCTGGTCGTTTTCAGTCCCGCCGTCGGAGGGAGCAGCGCTCTGCTGGTCACGTGATTCTCATCTGTCACCGCGTCTTTTTCCATGTCAAACGTTGGCTTCACTGCACAATGATCATTGGCTGTTGAATAAAAATAATGAACCACAGCCCCGCAGCCTGGACCCTTGTGGTAGGAGGACCCACACAGCAGCCCTGTCTTCATCAGGTCACACTTGAGGTACATAACCCTTCTGCTGGGGCTTCATGGTGAATTAACTCCGCTGATAACACCATCCAACTGGCCCATCGCTGCCCCCTGCCTTCTGGGGGGGTCCCTGAATCAGCCGCCGCTACCCAGGGTTAGGGTCAGGGTCAGGGTTAGGGTCAGGGTCAGTGTTAGGGTCAGGGTTAGGGTCAGGGTCAGTGTTAGGGTCAGGGTTAGGGTTAGGGTCAGGGTTAGGGTCAGGGTCAGGGTCAGGGTCAGGGTTAGGGTCAGGGTCAGGGTCAGGGTCAGGGTTAGGGTCAGGGTTAGGGTCAGGGTCAGGGTTAGGGTCAGGGTTAGGGTCAGGCTTGGGGTGAGGTGCACACACACACACACACACACATAAGCACACATTCATATACAGTACATACAGACATGCTAATATGCACACTCACACCCACGTGCGCATTGGCACACACATTCACATACATACTCACACACACACATACACACACACAAACACACACACGGAAACCAACACATTAACATTCATACGCGCCCACATGCTCATATAACACGGGCCATCAGACAGGGGTATGTTCTGTGACACTCTACGGCGGTGGGGACGGGAGTATCCCCTGTAGGAGTGCACCAATGTCTTCATGGGTCCTAACAGGATGTAAATGCCCCTGCTGTTGTTGTCAGTAGGGGGCGCTGGTCCACACAATACACACACACACACACACACACACACACACACACACACACACACACACACACACACACACACACACACACACACACACACACACACACACACACACACACATAAAGCAGGCTACAGCCTAATTGGATGGCCCCTCCCCCCACAAACACACACACGACGCAATTTGGAATAATGTGATTTATAATTAATTAAGCAGCTTAATAGGTCAAGGACAATTAAGGGCCCCTGAAAGGGGGGAGGTGTTGACGAAGGTGTGTGAGGCGGGGGGGGGGGGGGGGGGGGGGGGGGGCCTGTGTGGGGGGCTGTCACACACGAGGGCTCGGCCCCTCAGCCCCATGGCAGCCAATACCTTACGTTGGATCCCCCCACTGGAGCGCGCCTTAGCTGTCAAGACCCCCCCCCCCCGGCCCCCCGGAGCCCCGCCTCCGGTCCCCAAGGCAACCCCATACGCAGATGTGTGTTTAATTCCCCGATACAACGCCTCAGCGTGGGATGTGCTCTCACACACGCCCACCCGGCAGGGTCAGTGTGTGTGTGTGTGTGTGCTCATGCATGTGAGTCTGTGTGTGTGTGTGTGTTTGTGTGTGTGTGAGTCTGTGTGTGTGCGTCTGTGTGTGTCTCCACTCCCTCACTGCTATCTCTTCGGTAGCGCCTCTGCCTTCTCTGTCCCGGTCCGTGGGTCCTCTGCGTCCGTCCGTCCTGCCGGCTTTATCTCAGCCAATGGCAGCGATGCAGCGATGCATATGAGATGTGTGATATACATCCACAAGTACGTACCCACACACACCCCCGGCCACACAGACCCCCACACACACGCACAAACACACGCACGCACAAACACACGCACACACAACGACACACATACGCATGCACACCCACACACACACACTGTCCCTCTCCACGGCCGCCCAGCCGGGCCCCACACACGTGGTCCGGGGCCCCAGTACACATCAGCGCTCTCAGACCGGCCCCCGGGGCCCCTGGTGGAAGCCCTGGGCCCCGGTCTCAGTCCCCAGGCGCTGACAGAAGCCCGCCGCATCGTGTCTGAGAGGCGATCCTCTGATGGGCTGTCAGCCGGTGGTTGCCGTGGTGACAGCCTCCCGGTGGGGGCCTGATGGGGCCCTGGGGGCCGGTCTGAGGACGTGGATGGGTCAGGAGGTCATGTGATCAATTCAAATGATTCACCAAATCATTCAACTTTTGGCCTTTAAACCAGAAAATGGAAAAAATAAATTGCACATTGTGTTCTAAAGTAGTGCGATGCAGATGTTGTAGTGTGATGTCATCAGGCAGATGTGCAGATGTTGCAGTGTGATGTCATCAGGCAGATGTGCAGACGTGCAGTGTGATGTCATCAGGCAGATGTGCAGACGTGCAGTGTGACGCAGTATCACGCTGCACACCACACAGTCTCCCAGCGTGGGCCTGAGAGCTGCGTGTGGAATAGTAATATGGAGATCATTCTCACCTGTTCAATATTTCACTAGTGCAGTCTGGAGAGGATCAGAGGGGGGAGGGGGGAGGGGGGGGGGCGAGAGGGGGAGGGGAGAGAGGGGGAGGGGAGAGAGACGAGTGCTGGGTGGAAGGGTAGAAAACTCATTCTTCTCATTGAATTATGACTTATTTATGGTGCCTTTGCCTGTGTGTGTGTGTGTTAGCGTATGTATATGCGTGACTATGTGTGTGTGTGCGTGTGAATGCGTGTGAATGAGTGTGTGTGTGTGTGTGCGTGTGTGCGCGTCTGTGTGCATGCTTGAGTGCACATGCAAAAAAAACACTTCAGCCGTGATCACGCACACACCGGTTTGATTGCAGCTGAATGCTCTGACATCAATAATCATTCTAATAATTCAGTATTCTCTCAAATCATTAATCCTAATAATTAATACTTCCTCGGGTTGAATGCGCGCCGTCTTCCAGTGCTCCGCCTGACCGCCCCGGGGGGCCGCTGCAGCTTCAGGGCCACGGGACCTCTGATCCGGGGTGATCACAGACCTCTGGTCCATCCGCTGCACCGCGGCACGCCACCATCACACCGCGAGGGTCGTGTGGCGAACACAACGCCGTAGCAACGGCCTGCTCCTCTGTGGTCCCCTCGTTAGGGACCCCTTTAGGGACCCCTTTAGGGACACTCTGTTGGGAACACCCTGTTACCCCATGTTAGGGACACCCCTGTCCAGGTTTAAACCAGGTTCAAACAACCTCAAACCAGTTCCAATCGAGGGCCAGACCGGGTCCAGACCGGGTCCAGACCGGGTCCAGACCGGGTCCAGACCGGGTCCAGACCGGGTCCAGACCGGGTCCAGACCGGGTCCAGACCGGGTCCAGACCGGGTCCAGACCGGGTCCAGACCAGGAGTACGGGGGCTGCG
>OLKM01003100.1:27099-44211 GCA_900291075.1 Melanogrammus aeglefinus | reverse complement strand
GAGGGGAGAGAGAGCGGCGCTCAGAGAGACGACGAGGGAAGAATATGACTGGAGCGGGTGGAGAGAGATCGTTAACGATGGTAAGCCTGTGCGGCGTGGAGGGACGAGGCCGGCGAGGCTAACCGGGATGGGGGGTTAGGAAGAAGGAGGCCAGAAAAACACAATGATAAATCAACAATCAAGCACAGACGGAATAAGTAAAATGAAACTACCAGCGCTGAGCAAGGGAAACGGGGCGTAGTGGGAGAATGAAGGGAGGGGGAAGAAACAGACACACACACACACACAGCGCCAAGCACGCATCGCACGCTGACGCTACGCGACGCACGCACGCACGCACGCGGGCAGGCACGCATCACCACCACACATCACAGCACACCCCGCCGCCCCCATGCCCTCACCCCCCTCCCCCTCGCCCCCGCGCCCACCCCACACACACCACACACACACACACACACACACACACACACACACCACATCACACACACACACACCACACACCACACACACCCCACCCTCCTCCCTCCCCCCCCCACCCTCACACACACACACACACACACACACACACACACACCACACAGCACACACAACACACACACACAACCACACACACACACACACACACACACACACACAATCATAAGAGAAGGAAGCCAATTCGTCACAGCGAAAACAACACGGGAACTCTCTTCTTATCAAAATGGCAACCCGACCCGCCGGCCCATCTAGGTGTGTGCCTGAGATACCAGCCGGGCTTTTTCATTAAGTGCTGCCATTCATCACTGTGCTGTAGTCCACGCACGGGTGGGGGGGGGGAGATTAATGGACCGATTAGATGTTAAGACTCCAAGCCTCAAGGGGAGCGAGTCTATATAGTCTTATTATATCCTTTGGGGGATGTCTTACTGGAACCCGGGCCGGTCTGGATGGGGGCGCTGACGGGTCACTGGGGGTACTTAGCCCTGTTGACCTCCTGCTGTGAGGCAGTAGATTCAACAGCTGGCAGGCTGCGCCGGGGGGGGGGGGATGATGGCTCAGGTGTGTGTGTGTGTAGTGTGTGTGTGTGGTGTGTGGTGTGTGTGAGTGTGGTATGTGTCCGTGTGTGTGTGTGGGTTAAGTACACTGTGGCCCGCTGGCCTCTGGTTTCATGTTCCCCAGTCCCCGTGGTCTGCGCTTGGCCTTGCTTCCTGTCACATTCTCCCTTTGTTTTGGGTGTGTTGTGTGTGTGGTGCTGGCGTGTGTGTATTATGTGTTGTGTGTGTGTGTGATTGTGTGTGTGTGTGTGTTTGTGTGTGTGTGTGTGTGTGTTGTGTGTGTGTGTGGTGTGTGTGTCGTGTGTGTGGGCAATACAACATTTTGATTGGGTCAGTGGTGGCATTGCTGCAGTCTCATGGTGACTTTAGATATTTCAGGGGTTCGGGCCTTTTACAGTAACTTTTGGAGCCCACTTCGACCAAGCCCTAACTTTTTTATGGCACTTAAATAGCTGTCTGTCTGTTGTGTCTGTCTCTGTCCAGCCACTGCTGGGTGCATTCAGGTGGTTGGGCAGCGGAGGGCCACGTTAGCACAGTTAACCTGACGTCCCTGAGCCTCGAGGACTCCAGCCAAACCCCCCTTCCATCCTGGTTGGACGTTACATCCTCCGTCCAGGGTGGCTGGGAGTCAACAGCCTCTCACAGGCGAATGTGGGCTTGAGGCAGAAGGAAACGCATCCACAGTTCCCCTCATTGCATGTTTTTGGCAGACCCTGAGCCGGATACTACAGCACCACCCCGCATGCGTCCAGGTCTCAGCGAGGGTGACGTCATAGACCCTACACAGGGTGTCGCTCATCACACTAATTATGGGTCTGCTCCTATCAGGAAGCAGGCTTACTGACAGCAATCTAACCATAGAACATCTTCTAGCATAAGGACCGCAGCATTTGGCTGCTGGGATGCGAGAAATACGGCCGCCATCTTTGGAGTGGTCCAACGGGAGCAGCAACAGGGCGACGTCTACAGCAGAAAACAGAATGCCGGGCTGTTGTTCAGCGTATTCCCTGCTCAAATCAGCGGACCATCCACAATAGGAATCGGGGGGATTACTTTTCACAAGTAAGATTTAACATTTCCGTACTATTTGGTTGTTATTTTGTGAAAGGAATATTACCAGTATTTTTGTCTTGGAATATGTTACTACTGAAATTGTAGCCAGCTAGGCTAATAAACAAGAGTATTGTCCATAAATATAATTGCCTTGTCAATGAAAATGAAAAATACTTGAATAAAAAAATGATGATGATTAAAGATTGTAAAAGGCCAATAGGGATAAAAGTTAGGTCCACAGTCCAGATTGTGTAGGGGAGGTTAATATATGTTAACTAACTAGGCAATCAGATGGACAGTGGCTATACACAATATAGCTAGTCTAGCTTTCCAACCCATTTTTGTGTAGCCCACCTTCGTGAAATGTGTGGGACAAAATGTCTGATAAACAGGAAAAGGCCCTGCCACACCTGACACCTGGAATGGGGTAATCCTGGGATTACTGTTGAACTAGGCTAGGTGTTCACCCGGCTATGAACTGATACTTGATCAATCATATTCCATGAGCACTGACCTAGATTATTATTATTTTAAGTTGCTGAGAGCTCCAGAGAGGGTGATCCGCCAAGCTTCAACAATGCAAGCTCAAGCTCCTAAGGTGTCAACAGTCCTACACATCGTCCGAGGGGAGATTGGAACAGAGGATATATTTCTGCTTGGGGAGCACATTGAGGAGACACAGTTTGGCATCGACAACCACCATTCGGACTTGCTCTCATTGGTTGTGTCGGTGTTTCATAAGCTAAGGCTGCACCACATTGCCAAACTCAGCCTCTCTTCAACTACAGAAAGGAAGCACAAGAAAGAAGCTGTGCAAAATAGTCCTCTTTCAGGGGTTTTAACCCTAACCCTGGCTGCTTTTTATTGGCTTTTGAATTTCACTAGATCTGGTATGATCATTTTCCTGTATATTTATATTTATCTATGTTATTTTTTGTAAATAAACATTCAATCAGCATATTTCTATTATGCGTTCTCATTGTACGCAAAGTATAAGACAAAACAGTATAATTGTAACCATGAATAAGTCATTCAAGTAACAATATTTAAATACTAACATTGTTGGGTAAGACAGAATTCACTTTTATTTTGAATCCAGTGAAACAGATTGGTGGTTTTAGCTGATATAAAAACTTTCAGGTGTTTATATATGTTTTATGTTTAAATATTTGGCAGACGCTTCTTTCTAAAGCGATATACATATAAAACAATCACTGTAAACATAATCATTTAAGGAAAGAATATTAATAGTAAATACAAAATATCAATACAAAGTGTCAAGACAGAATAAACTGCTGCTGCAGCCACAGTCAGAGATGCAGTCTATAAGGTCCCTAAGATATATACATATCTAATGTATTCATACATTGTTTATGCAGGATATACTGTATATGTCATATTGTTTCTTCAATTTAAAAAAAGCTGACTGTTTTTTTTCCCCCTTCTCTGGGATTATGTTCCCAGTTTGGATCTCGGATGTCTGGTCACTTAAAGCATATCAGAAAATTCTATTAGCGTTAAGCCAACTATGAATAATAAAACACGCCAAACCATGTGTCCTTTATCATAGCTACACATATGACAAAAAACTGCATGAAAATCTGTGGTATTCAGTGAGGTATGATTAATTAAATGCGCAGACAGTTCATTGCTCCAGCCAAACGGATTTCACTGAGTGGAGCGGAATACCACTCCAAGATGGCGGCCCCACGTCTCGTCAGCGCCAGTAGGCGGTAATGGTCGATGCTCCGTCTATGATATAAGATGTCCAGGAGTCTAACTATGGAGAATGGGTCTACCTGCCGTGGTCCATGAAAGAAGCATTTCAATACCGTTATGTGTGACACCTGTGCATGTCCATACGATGCCTCTGTGGAAAGGGTCTACTGCGCTTAACATCGCATGTCTGGTCCGCCTGTTTCTTCTTTTTCTAATGTAAGATTTCACACACGTTAAGTTGAAGTGAGTCATTTTAATGAGCCACCTCAACAGGAGACTCCAGGCTTCCTCCACTTAAGCTTCAGTGTTCTCCCGTTCACTAATGATGTCGCCGTTTTAAGTTTTAACGAGCATATCAATTAACTAAGATTGCACCCCTGTGAATTGAGGTCAGACTGTATACCAAGCCAATGGACTGTTGCATATTACATTCTCTCCTATTGTAATCATTTAAAATAATGTTTACCTTGGTTTATACATAGTTCATGTTCATCTTTCACAGTTTATCCACACTCTGGATTAAACCATCCGTCAGAAATGATATTAGTTTTTTCTTACAATAATCACTGGAGAACTGGAAACAACCAATTTCACATTAATGACCCCGCAATCAGGAAAACTACTTCAGCCAACCCCTTAACACCATTACAATAACTGGAGGTAGTTCTGAGGGTACACTTCATTAGGTCACTTACACCCTAATAGGCTACATTCCTACCTCAACCACACAAAGCTTAACACATTTGTATACAAGCATGAACAGTAAAATGCATTTTCCGAGTAGATTTTCAGAACTTCTAGTCCGTTTGTAACCCAAGGCCAAGGGTCATGCTCTCAAACGTGGTGCTTATTCATGCAGTGGGGCCAGAGTCTGTAGTGGATTCAATACTTAACTAAGACGAAATTAAAAGCAGTCGATGGACTCAAAAATGACTTTTGCACTATTTGGACAGGGCTCAGAAATGATCGACATTGAGATCGGTAAACCAGTAGGACTATTCACTTTTTTTCCTCCTTCGATCGTGGCAGACAGAACTACAGCCCTGACACATTATAGATAACGATTAAGTTACATTTTCAGAGTCACAACCAGGTCTGCTCAAGAATTCATAGATTGAGCCCTTAAATTTGTATTATTATTCAAATTAACTAAATACAGTATGCAGTGCAATCCAGATCAGAGGTCAGTCAGAGCTAAAAGGCAACGCAAGGCGCGCACACACACACACACACACACCACACCTCCCTCTCTCTGTTCCAATTCAATTATTCTCCATCTTTATCAGACTGTCTCCCACCCGCTCCCTTCCCCGGGCTAATCTGATTATAAAGGAGAGCTGGCAATTAAAGCACATCCATGGGAGCGAGAGACCCATCCTTCACACTATGATAATGACGTCCCTCGTCATGTCTCGCTCATGCGGGGAAAGTTCAATTAGGGGGCCAACTCGGAACAAGAGGATCATTGTCTGGCGCTGTCTCCCACTCCAGTTCATTCATCGACAGGCAAGATGGATCCCTGTACCGCTCAGGGAGTAGATGCCCTGATTGGGTAGATTGGAGCCTGGAACGTTCTAACCTCGTAAACGTCTTCTACAAGTCACATAGGAGCGGAGCAGATCATATCACCCACAGCTGACGGAACGCATCTTTCTCAGATGAAGCCTTACCTACAGAATATTTATTGATAGAGATAAAACAGTGGTCCAAAAACAATGTAATTGGACTATTAACAGTTACTGCTCTTTAATGTCCATTATCTTTTTCTGATTTTCTTCCTTGATTGTCTTTTTTTACGCATTCATGATACACAAATAACTTTTATTGGGTCATTCCACAGCTTCCACCCCTCCTCTGTTCTAGAAGTAATTGCAAACTATCTGGGGATTCTTGTTAATTCGTTTTTGAAATAATTTAATATTAAGTTAATTTACATTATCTTAATATTAAGTGCTATTATGTGCTACATATTTTGTGTTATTCAGCACTAAATTCAAGATTTGAGAGTGTTGAAACATGAGCCAAGTATGCCTTATCTTTCCAGCACTGAGGTCCCAAAACCGAGAAAAGTTGTGACTTTGCTAAGAACGACCTTTGCTAGCTCTTAGCGATGGCGGTACCAGACGTCCAGCTGAGGTAGTTGAGTGGAGGGATCGAGCTGGGATGTGTGGCTTTAGCAATGCTTGGAGGTAGGCAGGGGCAGTTCCATCGACTGCCTTGTATGCCAGTACCATCGTCTTAAATTTGATGCGAGCTACTACAGGGAGCCAGTGGAGGTCCCAGAAGAGAGGGGTCACATGGGAGAACTTCGGTAGGTTGAACACGAGGCTCGCTGCTGCAATCTGGAGGCACTGTAAAGGTTTAATCGCAGAGGCAGGAAGTCCAGCCAGGAGTGAGTTGCAGTAGTCGAGGCGGGAGATGACCAGTGATTGGACTAGAAGCTGAGCTGCTTCCCTTGTGAGGAAGGGCCGGATTCTGCGGATGTTGTAAAGTGCAAATCTGCAGGATCGGGCCACCGCAGTGATGTTTGCGGTGCAGCATAACTGATTGTCCAATACCACACCGAGGTTTCTGGCAGTTGGAGAAGGAGATACAGTGATGTTCTCAACGGTGACCAGTAAGTCCATGTGTGGGCAATCTTTCCCTGGGATTAGGAGGAGCTCGGTTTTGTTGCGGTTAAGCCTCAGGTGATGGGCAGTTGCCCAGGTGCTGACGTCCGCCAGACATTCCGATATGCATGTTGCAATCAGGGCTTCATTTATCAGATGAAGGGAAAGAGAGAAATAGCTGAGTGTTGTCAGCATAGCAGTGATATGAAAAGCCGTGTGATGCAATTCCCACATGAAAGTTAGCTAACTGATTTACTTTTCATCACATTAACTATTTTCACAGACTCGAACAGTGCTGTTTTGAGGGGCCACTTCTATCACAGCCAGTTCTCTGTGAATGGAACGACGTGTTTCTGTGCTGCTTGCCCCGAAGTTTTCAAGGAATCACAATTTCACTGTCTGTCTAAATGCCAGCACATCTTGACCAGCCAATGTTGTTCTGCACAATGTTATCATGGAGTCAAAAATAGCTTTGGGGATCCAAAGGGAACCACAGAACATAATTTCATCACGCACACCGCCAGCACTTATGAACTTAACAAAACACAACAGAACTGTCTCATTCCAGTCAGTGGACTTGTCCCATTGTAGTAAGTTAAATTGTCTCTAGCATAAATATGTCAGCAGCTGATGTTTAACGTTTTCAGCCATAGATTTTGGTCGCCATTGGACTGTGCCATTGGATAGAGATAGCCTGTTCATTTTATAGCATGTTTTCCCTTGA
Organism: Melanogrammus aeglefinus; assembly: GCA_900291075.1. Taxonomy (NCBI): domain Eukaryota; kingdom Metazoa; phylum Chordata; class Actinopteri; order Gadiformes; family Gadidae; genus Melanogrammus; species Melanogrammus aeglefinus. The sequence continues at coordinate 37,072 of OLKM01003100.1, read as the reverse complement.
AAAAAGATGTTAGCTATAACTGTCACAGCTGGGTTAACATATTCGCCTATCGAATAAGGTCAATCAACAGGGTTTTACTGTATGAAGACTCTGTATCCTTTGTGTTCTGCCTAGGTGTGAAAAACGTAGGGAGAATGCCTAGTAATGTGTTTCAGAAGTCCATCGCAATTTCTCTGAAATATCCAGTAGGCTTCCGCATCTATTCCTTTTGTTTAGTTTCCAAATTAAGCTAGAGGGTAGCTGGTTTCATAGCCTTGTTTGCCAATGATTCATAGAACACACATACACAACATAATTTGGTTTGTGATCCTCCTCATCCCCAGAAAAAAGAAACACGTTTAATGAAGTATCAGTGCTATTTGTTCCAACGTAGCTCTGGATTTCTCCTTTAGAAAACCAATGGCACTACTAACCACTTTTATCGAGTCGATGCACCTTGCATGTTGCGTCAGAGGTCTCCTTCGATTTTCTTTTAATTGACACCGTCTTAAGCCACCGTTCCATTATCTTGTCTTGTTAAGAGTAGATAGGCTACAGATAACCGCTTACTGCTGATAATGTCGCCAGAATAACGGACGTGTAACAAACTAGCCAGCCGTAGCTACGTTACCTCAGCCATGGTTGGTCTGCAACATTGGGGAAGTTGAACAACACTGCGAAACAGCCAATTCAAATATTAATGTTTGAATTATATTTGACAATGAAAACAGCCCAACAATGCTACTTACCACTTGGCTATGGTCCTGCTTGCCGACAGATTGAGAAACACTGTCTTAAAACTAATGTTTTACCAAACCACGAGGGATCGCTCACAGGCCATCACTGGTCTGTGGGCAACACTTAGAGAAAGGCTTCCATAGTGGGTTTCCATCGTGGGCATCAGCGCTAAGGTTTTACTCGATATCATAACTGCAATGTATTTCCCTGCAAATTACAATGGTGCAGTTAGGCATTTGGATGGAACATCTGTTCTGCTGTACTCGAGAACCAGGAATAGCACCAAATCCCTTTGCTGCACATTGTTTACTACGAGCCCATTTCAAACATTGTTTGCAACTGTGTGCTATATTTTGTTTAGGGCCTTATTGCCATCAGCTATTCATCCACACACACATGTATCATTTTGTCTTGCCTAGCGCTCTGTTTGCACATTCGTCTATGTGTGTTTTGTGCATGCACAAGTGTGGATGTGTGATGCCTCTCGTACATAAATATTTGGCTGGCTGGCCGTCTCATTTCTCTTGCGTGCGCCATCAACATGCATATAATATTGGCTCATCTGACGAGCCAAGCTCTCTCCCTCTGTGTGCCCGTGGGAGAGAAGAATGTGCTCTCTGGTTTGCGTTTCTCTCTCTATGGTCCAGAACGGACATCATTACCTTGTCTGAATACATAACTCCCCCCGGCATCATTTCACTGTTACAGTATATCACACAAATACACAAATACACTACACATTCATTGACAGTCAAATCTAGACTCGTAGGACTTTGCACAAAGCTTCCCCATACATTGTTGCTGCATACAATGCATGGTCTGATGGTCCTGTCTAGTTAATGGAAGGCATATGTGATTGAGTTAGATTCTATCTACCTAGGAGAACATATGAGGCTTAATGCTTGAATAAATGATGCCTGCAAGCAATCCTCAAACATTAATTTATACATTTTTATATTTTGAAGTATAACTACTCACCTTTCTGATAGCATTCCCTGAAGCATAATATTACATCGTCATATCTATTATACATCATTGTATAACAGATGGTCATTGCCTCGCATCTTTAAAAAAGAAGAATCTCATTTAATTTGAAGGAAAAGGGTAAATTCAGGGTTTAATGAATGCAAGGTCATCCTAACCGCAAGGTCATCCTAACCGCAAGGTCATAATAACCGCTGCCGGGCTGAACAAAGAAGAAGAGAATCTCTCTGGATATCATGGGGCAAACAATAATTATGCTTTTTTTTATAAGATGCAAAGTTCTGCATTTGAACACCAGATCATTTCGAGGAGTGGTGAATAGGTGCTGCTGTGTCTGGGTGGAGGCAAGAGGGACCGAGACAGAATCTGCCACCCTGACATGGGATGTTATAACATGGATCTAATGTTTTGTTCTGCACCTAGAAAACTTGTGTCTCTGAACAAATTCACCGCCATCCTTCCTTCTTTGACTGAACTGTCTTCACTTTGCTCGAGTGATTAGCTGTGGCCCTAGACTTCTAAAAGAACACCGTAGAGGAGGCCAATTATTTTGCTGGGGGACCTTAGCTATCGAACCTTAGGTTGCTTCAAAGGAACCTTGGAGTATCTCTTTTTCTTAAGAAAATTAAAGGAGAGCTCTAATGGCCGCTCTACAGCCATGATACGGCGGAAAGAGGCAGCTGCTCTGTTTTTAGGGGAAGTCAATTAGCCATCAAAGTAGGTTCAAGCCACTTCAATGAGATTAAGCTGCAAGGATGGTTGTGGGTTTGAAGTGTGAGGGGCGGCAGGTGTTCTCCAGGGTAACCCAAACTCCAAACAGGCCTTCGCATGATCCATTTGGAAATCAGGCGATGCATGCCTCCAATTTCCTGTACGGAGGCAGGCAGGGCCAAACATAACGTTGTAAAATGGTAAACAGACTTTATTTCTATAGTGCTTTTCTAACACAGTGCCCACTCAAAGCGCCATACAAAAGCTGCCTCCCATTCAACCAATCATGCAAACATTCACACACAGCGAAGGCGATGGTGGTGGCAACCAATCAGGAAGTCGGCATTCTTGTCGAGAGCTTTCCTTTTCTGGAAAATTTGAGAGATACCTTCTTCAGGGTCTACTGCTGTGCTACTGTTCAGGCAATCTGAAAAGTGTGTTGGCTTTAGAACAGCGACAGGGTTAAAACAGGCAGCGACCGGTGATAAACAGTTAACAAGAGCAGTGGGGATCAGAGGCTCTGACACCTTAAACACCAGGCCATCTGCTCTGCCACCTGAACCTTTCTCATTTACACAAAGACGCGGAACACCCAGGTGTTACATTTTGCCGGCACTAATAATGGCAAATGAGGCTAACGCATAAAAAAGCCAAAGTTAACCTGTTTAGAAGGTGCAGGTGATACAGCGCTTCTCAAAAACAGATGCTTGATGTGATTACTAGTGCAATGCTCATTTGTTGATATTGCATCTATTGAGGAGCCTGCACACCAGGCATCGGGAGGGGGGTTAACCAAACAACAGTTGTTTTGCGCTCCAACATCGCTGCGCTTGTAGATGGTGTTTCAAGTGCTACATGCAGTGAGAGTTTCCCACTCTCTGATGCCAGTAGGCCCAGGCTTCTCATGCTGCTTCCTCAGGCCTACTGAAGATACACTGCTGCCTCCACCATATGTTCGCTTTCACTTACTTGCTTACACTTTAAGGGCCCTATTTTAACGGTCTGAAACGCACACGTGAGAAGTGCCTAGCGCAAGTACCTTTGTGGGAGGCTCTATGGCGATGTCGCTATTTTACCGGCGCAAAAATTACTCTTGCGCCCGGCGTAAATCTAAAAAGGGTTGGTCTGAAGTAGCCTAATTACCCGTAGTTGTGGTTTGGGCGTAATGTGCAATTAACCAATGAGAGTGCCAGCTCCCATCCCCTCTATTTAATGATATACGCAATACATTATAAACATTGTTTCTTATCAGTATAGTATGCATTATCGTTATCGACTTGTGTTCCTAATATGCATTTGTCCCCCTGTTAATAGACATTGCCATGGACTGTATTATGCGTTACGTGTTTAGTTTGCATGTGTTTAAACAGATGGATGCACACACGCGCACCCGCATTCATTCATTAATTATTTCACACATACACACACTTCATTCATTCTTTTTTTTACACTCACTCGCGGTAAAACAATGTTTTCTCACGATGAAATACTCATCAATCCTAAAAGTTATGGGCATGTACATGATGTCTGTGTCAGGAAAATTTGCAAAATAGCACTAGGGATCGTTTGCGCCAGAACACGCCGCGCAAGATCATTCCCTGATCTACCGACGCGTGGCGCGGGAGGGAAAGGAACGCTCCGCGCCAGTTGCAAACTAGCAACGACACATGCGCCAGTGATTAAGTCAATTGCGCCGGATGCAAGATAGGGGCCTGAAATGTGTTGTGCGATTAGTACAGGGAGTTGAAGGAGACCAGTGATGTTCATACTGCACGCCTTCATGCTCAATTCAGATTTATTGATAGATAGATAGATAGATACTTTATTTATCCCGAGGGAAATTCATGTATCCAGTAGCATAAAACAAAACACACATTAAACATACATTAGACTAAAATTAAGATGTATGAAATAAAATATAAAATTAACAGTACCTACAATAAACTTTAACCTAAATTCAGATATAAAATAAAATTAACAGTAGCTACAATAAAAGGTGCAGACAGTAAAAAGTGCAAATGAAAGTAAAACAGTACAAACGAAAGTAAAAACAGTGCAGATGGATGTGCAAGATACATATATAAATAAAATGGTTATTATTGTCTATTGCTCAGATACATTCTTTGGCTGTTCACATTATGTTTTAAATATTGCCCATTTCCGATTCCAGCGTGAACGTGACCCTCCAAACTAACATTTAACATTTAAAAGAACAATCACTATGAATACTACCAATTACTATGCAATAACTTCCATGCAGCACGCAGGGAGGTAAACACGGAGGCCGCTGAAGTCAGCCTCTTCGGTTTAATCAATAAGTTAATGAGCAGTAGTGTTGACATGATGTGGAAATGCCCTGGTGGATGTTCTTTTCATCAACTGATCTCCTTTTGCTTCTAATGTCTTAATTATCTTAATTGTCTCAATTAGCTTGAATAAATGTGTTGCTTTTCAAACACCAGCGAGCAGAACCACAATGTCTGGTTATATTGCAGCGTGGAGGACGTCCGTGGCTACATGATCTACCACCAGGTTACAGAAGAGCTTCTGTGCAGCCATAAGGTTGACTGAGACATACTGCTGCCATAGCATGAGAGTAGCCTCCAAATAAGCGTTATACATTATGCTAAGTTTTGAGTGAGTGGCATGGCAGGTCTAGCTTCAATAGAAGACGCTGCTGCTATTGTGGGTGAAATAGAAAACAAAAAAAAGATTAGCATTAATAGCCATCTTCTTTTTATTCTATTATCTTCTGTTTTCACTGTCCCCCCCACTGACTACCGTGAGGGAAAATATGGGACTGTGACGAATGTCAATCTACAGTGACACAAGAGTCGAATGAATACCGAGAAGACCGTTCACACTGAGGCTGCATGGCAAAACACGGGACCTGTATCTGATTTGGAATCAGATAGCCCCGATCCGAATTGGGAAGATTGGAATTAGCCCTTGAAGCACAACATGCTTCAAGGTTAAGAAGTTAACTGGTTAAGTGTTGCAGCCAGTGTTACAAAGTTATGATTGCAATCTTTTTAATGTGAGCATAAGAGCTCATAAGAGACCTGTAGAAATGTATGCAATATGCAAATATGTTTGCTACACAATATTGGAATCTTCCATTTCCTTGTCTGCAAACCAATTTCCTCTCCAGTCTGTTTAATCCAAAAACAATTCTGCATTGTGTTTATTGTTTGTGTATGTCTATATAATTACAGCTTGTCTGAGGAAGCAAGATGTTAATATGAGAGGGAGTCTAATTACCAAATTAACTTGAGTTAAAGCATACATAGTTAGGGGATACACAAACATACAACGCTAGGAAGTGTTGGATACAGATAATGTAATGTTTATTGGTCAATGTTTATTGGTATCTTGCTGTTATTAATATCTCTGCGCATTAGCTCACCTCTCCTACGAATCAACATGTATGTCTGTCTGCCTGTCTATTCTATTTTTTTGTGTTTCTTTTTGAACTTATTCGTGACATGCATCCATGCATCCATATTGTGTAATGATGTAAAAGGAACTGCTTCAAGTGAGCAAACCAACCGTTTTTACCAAATGTTTAATAAGCACTTACACTGTGTAATTGATGGAAATGCACAAACACTATTTCTGGATGCGTGAGTGATTTCCCAAACGCATGAACACAAACACTAGCACATCGCCATTGACTGAGCTTTGGAAGGCGTAAACATGAACACACAAACGCACTGTCTCCCGTGCTACCGTGTTTGTTGCTGAGCAAATGATTGAAAGGCTTTAAGAATGCACTCGACACTTTATGGTGTGTTGAAACTTTCTTTGAGACTCTTCTACAAAGAGACAAAAGATATAATCTCTGGGAACTTATTTGAAAGACATTGCGTCTTTAAAGTTCTCGCTCCCAAAGTTATTAAGACTTCTCGCTTGCACGTCAAATAAATCAAAACTGACTCACCTCAACACGTGATTTAGACTCCTGCTCTATTAATATAATGTACCAGCACACCTTTGCCACGGGGCTAAGGGGTGCTAGTAATACAATATTAGTAGTCATTGCAATGCAGTGGATGGCGTGCACTTTGGTAAATGTGTTTCACCCTGGTGACATTGGTGCCAGGTGATGTCACATGAAATAGCTCGTGCATTGGGTGACATCATTGGTTGGCTCATAGGTTGGCTGTTGATTATAGCCAACAGCTGGGAATTGCCATCTTATGTTGGATGCGAAATGTAGCTCTCCTTTGTACATCCATTGTGGCAACCCGGCACAGTGAGTGAACAACCTCCTCCCGAAACAGGACAGAGCTGTCCTGAGACGACGCCGGCAGAGACGACGCCGGCAGAGACGACGCCGGCAGAGACGACGCCGGCAGAGACGACGCCGGCAGAGACGACGCCGGCAGAGACGACGCCGGCAGAGACGACGCGGCCCGAGATGAGGGCGCGGGAGACGAGGGCGCGGGAGACGAGGGCGCGGGTGACAAGGGTGCGGGAGACGAGGGCTGCGGGAGACGAGGCCGCGGGGGGATGAGGCCGCGGGGCACGAGGCCGCGGGGCACGAGGCCGCGGGGCACGAGGCCGCGGGGCACGAGGCCGCGGGGCACGAGGCCGCGGGGGGACGAGGCCTCGGGGGGACGAGGCCGCGGCAGACGACGCCGCGAAACAAGCCACGCCGGCAGCAGAAGCAGCCATGCTACGCGCCGGACCACCGTTGCTCCGAAAGGCCACCCGAGGCTTCAACAAAGGGTGGAGGAGTGTGGCGACCCGGCCGTTGCCAATTAAGGAGATGAAGAGCACCTGAGGAACCGGTGGAGAAGCAGCTTAAATAGCTTCTCCACTCATTCGGGGCTCTCTCAGCCACGTGGCTCGTGCCGGGAGGGAGCCGAGTGAGAGACAGTCGCGGGAGATGCCGGGAGCGGGAGCCACGCCGACCTCACCGACGGACCGGACCCGGAGACACCCTCACCCTTTTTTTCCCCAGTGTGGAAGAAACTTGAGTTACTGTATGATTTCCCCTTTTCTTTTGTGAGCTGCAGTAATAAAACCGTTGCACCGCAACTGTGCTCGAGCGTTTGTTTCGGGAACCGCAGCCGCCGACGACCGGGGTTGCCACAACACACACACACACACACACACACACACACACACACACACACACACACACACACACACACACACACACACACACACACACACACTACAAACATATAAATATACACATACATACAAACAAACATATACATACCCTACATACCATAACATAGAAAGCTCTGGATGTTAGATATGTGCAAGAATACAGAGCTGTCTGTCTGTAAGTAAATGTGAGTTTACTGAACGGGACGTTTAATATCAAAAATATTAAAATATTAAATTTACTGGATCTGATAGATAAAATGAAACCATGTAATTCAGGAGCAAGGAGCAACTGATTGTGTTCATTATTAGAATTGGATATTAACATGAAGTTGTATTTTATTTGTGTATCGGTAAGGGAGGAGAGGGTTGAGGTAACAATGAACAGCACTTTACTACACCTTGTGGAGGACGGAGGAGTACACTGGTAAACTGCTGCTATTGAATGGGACACACACACACATAGACATGCACACCCGTGTGGACACAAACGCACACAATATACATACTTAGCCACAATCAGCTACACAACATCGCTTACGTCTCACCTCGTGTGCTTAGAGCACACTCTTAGTCTTGGAGTAAACAAGCACAAATGCAGAGTCAAAAACACACACACACACACACACACACACACACACACACACACACACACACACACACACACACACACACACACACACACACACACACACACACACACACACACACACACACACACACACACACACACACACACACACACACACACACACACACACACACACACACACACACACACACAGGCAGGCTATTAGGGCTCCCCTATACCTGTTTGTTGTAGGCCTAATGATTGATGAGCATTCACTTCAGCACACTGCCCTTTTTGTCACACTAAGTAACCGGCGTGTGTGTGTTTGAATATTGCTGGTGTGCATGCGTCTGCAGTTGTGCTTGTTTATTCAGAGACTAAGAGTGTGCTCCGACTGCGTGAGCATAGATGTCAGCGCCGCTGTGTAGCTGACACACCTTTAGTGGTGGGCTGTGTGTAGTGCAGGGGTCGGCAACCCTAGGCAACTTCTTTTTTTTTTTATTATTATTAAAAATGTTGACGCATAATGCGGCAGCATAATCATTATTTTTTGCACTTTATTCTGTTTTTGGCATTTCCTCCCAGTGCAAATATGTTTAAATTAGTTACTGAAAGCAGTGTTCTGAAATGGGATCAATTAATAGTTTTTCAACCTATGTCGTGAGTAATACACAAGCAAGATATTTAAAATATTGTTGCAAGTGGCCTGTATGCATCGCCTTCACATGGTTTTGCAAAGCTGTACATGTCCTAAAGATATTGATGTGGGTGGTTCCAACATTCTCAAATATTGTAAAATTCAGCTTAACATTTAATATATTGTTGCTTGAGGCACACTCATTGACGACAAAAGGTCAAACTGTACCAGCATGTTGAAAAGGTTTGCTGACCCCTGCTCTAGTGTGTGGCTTTGCGTAACCACATGTCTGTTTGTGCGTAAACACGTGCATCCGTTGATCCACTGGACACCGAGACCTGTGTCTACAACCACAGGTTTGTTGTGGGTATTAAAACGTCAACGTCTGTGTTAATGAGCAGTGTTTAAAGCATTAAGAGAATGAGTTGGTTTTCAATAAATGCATCCAAACACCAAAATGTGTTCTCTGAGGGAAGCGACCAGTTTCACAACAGTCAGAACAACAGCCTGCATCTCTAAATGGAGAGAAAGACGCATTGGATGGCGATAAACGATGTATGGTTTGAGGTTCGCAGTGTGTGTGTGGCATTGGGGTGTTTAGCTCAGCGAGCGCTGTTCCCTGCGGTGATTCCGTGAGGACTGAGCGAGAGGAGGCGTGTCCTCAATAACACGCCCACTGTGGGATGAGGTCACTGAAGCGAGTGGCTGTGCGCCGCCAACAAACCAACACGGTAACAGGTTTTCATTCAAAACTAATCTCAAAAACACTTTCATTTCAATTGTTCTCTCTTTGGGCTCTTATCATGGGATCAGCAACCCCATTACCAACCCGAGTGATCCAGCAGGACTTTTACTTTGGAAAGCCATAAACGCGCCAGGCCACTGCATGGCCCGGAGGCCACAGTCCAGCTGTCAGCGGGTCCAACGGAGCCTGCTTCTCTTTGTCCTAACAGCAGGCCACCCCCCAAGCCCACCATGTTTGGAGGACTGTTGGGGTTCATCACTCCTCCCCTCCTGGCCATCCACCACCTGTCCGTCTCCACCTGCTGCTCCTGCTACACCTCGCTCTCTCGCAATATGCACCACCTCAGGGTGTCAACTTTTTTTCTGCATACATGTGTATGTAAATGTGTGTGTGTGTGTGTGTGTGTGTGTGTGTGTGTGTGTGTGTGTGTGTGTGTGTGTGTGTGTGTGTGTGTGTGTGTGTCGGACTGTGTCTCTTTATCCCTCTCTAT
>OLKM01003100.1:5000-25000 GCA_900291075.1 Melanogrammus aeglefinus | reverse complement strand
AAAGGCTGAGGACTGGAGGTGTCTTAATCCCTGCTTCCCCTCGCTCTTTACTGTTGTTTGTGGATTTCACGGAGCTTCATATTCAGAAGCTAAGTTGACGCCTTGATAGACCCTAAAGACATCATTCCAAGTACATTGCAGATTAACATTGTCCATCACTCGACAACAGCTGAGCATCTGGATGCTGTAACCCTCTGTAACCATCTGGTCCTCAATGGAGTGGTGTATGTGCGGTGTCGTTGAACGGATTTATTACCAAGGTACGTTTAAACATCCTCTTAAGTGCGGGCCGTGACAACCTTGACATATAGTAGAGGCTAGTGCACAATGTTCTGGCCACACAAACCCACACACACACCCTCAACCACTCCCTCACACAGACACACACACACACACCACACACACAATTGCAAATCTATAGCAGCAACCTATGCTGAACTTACTTCCGATGCAAATCCACTTACAGGTTGCAGCGTCAGCGGGGAGACTGACTTTAGAAACTATCAATAGCTCTTTTATCAGCGCACAGTTTTGCTCTGTGTAAGCTTTGGTGAAGAGATTAGCCCGGCTCTCGCAGGAGGTCCCATCACTTCTCCTTCGCCAGCTTGTGCTGTGGTCGCTGTTAGCTGTCTTATTCTGAATGCAATTTCTCCCTTCCTTCCTTCTGTGACTATTTTTCTTCCTTCCATACTTCTCCATCTACTTTTCTTCCTTCCAAGAGTCTATCTTTCTCCCTTCTGTATCTACTTTTCTTCCTTCCTTCTGAATCTAATTATCTGCCCTGCCTCCTTCTACGTGTGCTCCCTCCTTCCTTCCTATTGGATCTACTTATCTTCCTTCCTTCCTTCTGTATCTACTTATCTTCCTCCCCTCCTTCTACGTGTGCTCCCTCCTTCCTTCCTTCTGTATCTACCTCTCTTCCTTCTGTATCTGTTTGTCTTCTTCCTTCCTCTTCCACTGGTGACCAGCCATCTGTACACAACCAGCCAGCCCCCCTCCCCAGGTGTCTCACCTCCCCCCTCCCTGATTGCACCAAACGACACCTCACGACCGGTGCACAAAGGGGTGAAAGGGGGGGCACTCTCTCCATCCTCCCACACCCTCCCTCTTCAATCACAAACTCGTTCTGAGGCAACACGTCTGTTACCTGGCCGGCATGCATGTCTGAAGACGTCACACGCCAAGGCCTGGCCCGTGCACACACGCACACACACACTGGCATACGTGCACGCACACATCACACACACAACACTCACACACACACATACAGCTCCACCCTTATACGCTGTGCCACGCACACACAGCACACACACACACACACACACACACACACACACACACACTCACACACACACACACACACACACACACACACACACACATACAGCTCACACACTGCACACACTGTGCGCACGCTCACACACTGACCCTTACATGTGCACATGCATTCCAAATACACTGACGCTCACGTGTGCATGCAAACACACCACACTGACCCTTATGTGTGCACATGCACACACCACACACACTGAACCTCATGTGCGCATACACACACACACACACACACACACACACACACACACACACACACACACACACACACACACACACACACACCACACACACACACCACACACACACACACACACACACACACACACACACACACACACCACACATGCACTGATGCACACACATACATCCACACACACACACCGCCTCTTAATGTGTAAGTGAATAAATGAGGAGGCGCACGTGGGGCTTGTTGAAGGGACTGAATCAATGCTCTGATGACATGGTTCAAGGTAGGAGCCACAGCCACTAAGCTTATTAGCTGGCTGGCTGCGCTTCTGGCTCGCGTACACGCCCTCGCTGTTATTGTTATATGGGTGCCTGTGTGTGTGTGTGTGTGTGTGTGTGTGTGTGTGTGTGTGTGTGTGTGTGTGTGTGTGTGTGTGTGTGTGTGTGTGTGTGTGTGTGTGTGTGTGTGTGTGTGTGTGTGTGTGTGTGTGTGTGTTTGCGTCCATGTCCATTTTTAGACACCTGGAAGTCTGCCAAGCAGAAAGAGTATTGGGAGTATCGAAGTGTGTGTGTTGGTGTGTGTGTGCGTGTGTGTGTGTGTCTGTGTGTGTGTGTGTGTGCGTGTTGGTGTTTCCACTGGGTATATGATGGGAAGGACGCTGCAGTGAAACAGGAGGAGATTGAGGAGCAATGCCCAAGAGAGTGTGAAGGAAGAAATAAATAAAAAAGACAGTGAAGATGGATACATGGATACTTGAGACAGCGAGAATGCTAAAAAGCACAATAAGAAGCGCTTTTCACAGTGGTGCGGTTGTAGCATAAACATAGGACCCCTGCGTGTGTGTGCTCATAACACTAATTAGGGGTCTGCTATTTCAAGTGCGGTGGATAACAGAATAGTCTTGGGTAGTAGACTTATCTTAACTGGTTCAGTCTCCTACACTAGTCCCGGGCAGTAGACTGAACTTCACTGGTTTAGTCCACTAAACTAGTCCTGTGAGGTAGACTTAACTTACTGGTTTAGTCCAGTAAACTAGTCCCGGGTAGTATATTTAACTTACTGGTTTAAACCACGAAACTAGTCCTGGGCACTAGACTTAGCCTCACTGGTTCAGTCTCATGCACTAGTCCTGATGCATGGAGCAGCTAATTAGGGTTCTAATTAGAGTTCTTATGAGGGACTTCTGCGTGTTTCCTGGGCTGCATTCTGTGTAAAGGGTCTATGGGGTTCAGCCTATTCGTGTTCTGGACCGCGCTCTGTGTAAAGGGTCTTTGGGGTTCCTGCTGTGCCCAAACTGAAGGACTGAATGCATTACTTTATCTGCAATGTAACCCTCTCCATGTTTAATGGCACATTCCTGGGCTTTTTAGACGTATGCTTTGGTGCGATTTGTGAGATGTGCACTCTGTTGACTGCACACGTTGTGGACCCTGTTGGCCTCCTCACTCGGGGAACGAGTTCCTTTAAAAAGGGCTCTGTGCATGCTCGGCATGGCGCTGCAGGAATAAAGCAGAGTTCAAAGGTGCTTCCTGTGGGGATTTTGACTGGAAATACCCTGTGCCCCTGTGCACTGAAGTGCTTGGAGAACTCTGGAAGTTAAGTTTTTATGCAGCCCATGAAACAGTTAAATGAAAAACTTGTTTTTCTGTTTTACCCCTCCGTGGCGTACCTACATGATTAGGTCCACTCTGCTGATCTGGCTTGAACGTTTGTAATCTCGTTCATTTTTCTGCTTCAGTTGCGACCAGGACTGTAGTCTCTAGCTCCGCCTCTTTCATTCCCTCTGCAACTCAGATGGACTAAAAGCGCCACGCGTCTGCCAGATCATTAATGTCCAACCACCGGAGCTGCCTAGTGGTGGAGATAGCAGCTCCCCTTCCATCACAGACACACACACACACACACACACACACACACACACACACACACACACACACACACACACACACACACACACACACACACACACACACACACATGAACGCACGCACGCACGCACACACACACACACACACACACACACACACACACACACACACACACACACACACACACACAACACACACACACACACACACACACACACACACACACACACACACACACACACACACATGCACTGAAAGCAGAGAAACACACTCACACACACACACACTCACACACACACAAACACGAGATAGAACACGTGAACTCAAACAGAGAAACGCATACACACAAACACACACATGAACACACACAAGAACACGCACACACAGACATGCATGAAAACAGACACCAAACAGAAAACATGCACTCAAAGCAGAGAAACACACACCGGCACAGGGCTTTGCGACAGAAGCGAATGCTTGGTTTGCAGATGTCGCGCGTTTGAAGGGACGGACCACATCCAGTGAAAAGTGGCTGGGAGGGGGGGGGGCGGGGGGGGTATTCTGGGCCGGCGGCCTCAGCCCCCCCCAGGCACTGGCTCGGTGGGGCGGCCGCATGCACCCCGCCGCGCTGCGCTGGAACTCGTTTGCTCCTTGTCTCCCATGTGCTCATTAAAATGGGTTATGGAGCACAATAAATAGTTTGTGTAGGTTTCTCTTCTTAATGTGTGTGTGTGTGTGTGCCCCATTCCTTGTGTGTGTCATTTTCTTTTGTGTGTGTGTGTGTTTCTCTGCTTTGTGTGCATGTGTTTTGTGTGTATATGTGTTTTGTGTGTGTGTGTGTGTGTGTGTGTGTGTGTGTGTGTGTGTGTGTGTGTGTGTGTGTGTGTGTGTGTGTGTGTGTGTGTGTGTGTGTGTGTGTGTGTGTGTGTGTGTGTGTGTGTGTGTGTGTGTGTGTGTGTGTGTGTGTGTGTGTGTGTGTGTGTGTGTGTGTGTGTGTGTGTGTGTGTGTGTGTGTGTGTGTGTGTGGAGGGTTATCTACTTTTAGTGCATGCGTTCGGTTTCGTGTGTGTGTGGGGCATGCAGGGTATGTGTGTGTGTGTGTGTGTGTGTGTGTGTGTGTGTGTGTGTGTGCCTCGGCTTCCCTGCCTTGCCTTGCACTAGTTCATCCAAAGATACGTGTGCTCTTTTAATTCCCTTCAATCAGACGCTGGGCCACTGCATGCTCCTACCTCTGTATCGCGGCGGGATTAACCAGAACAGCTCTTAATGCGCGGCAGCCTCAAACAGCAAGGACCCTGATAAACCCCCCCCCCCCTCGTGACATTCATCTCCACGCCACGCTTAATCACTACTTCTGGATCACAGTGAACCCAGCTTCCCCTTATTGTCCAATGAATCCCTCTTAAAAGGTTGTATCGGAGGCTTGCCGCTGCCAAAAGAACAAAGAACTCGATTATTTCCGGTGGCTTTATGTATGTTTATACCAGACCCCTAGCAAAGCTGCTCAGAGATATCTGCTGGGAGGTGCGAGGATATTTTAAGTTTTGGGCGGGTTGCGCGGGCATATATGTTGTAAGTCTAAAATGTTGTACCAGTACAACCCAGTCTCACGGAAATACGTGACACTGTCACGTCACGTCATTTAATCTATTCGTTCGTGACCTGGGACACGTCATATCAGTTTTTTCGTGCGAAAAAAACACAAATTTCAAACTCATTTTAAAAAGAGATGAAGCAGCTACCTTTTTTTCCGTCGCGGTTTGCTTACAGATCAGCGCACCTGCATTAAATATATCCGTGAATTGTCACGATTTCTCAGAATTAAAGGTGAAAGTAGAAATGGGTTCAAAATTTGTTTTTTGCGTGAAAAAAATGAAATTACGTGCCCCAGATCACTAATGAATAGATTAAATGACGTGACAGTGCCACGTATTTCCGTGAGACTGGGTTGTGGCAGTATGTCGTCTTGTTGTTTCTCCTCCTGGTTCTTCTTCCATGGTGCAATACAACCACAACGGAGGCATGCGTGGGTCATTTGCTATCTCATTCTTCCTGTGGTTTTAATAGTGCTAAACCATCACTGCTGATTACCCAGTAGATAACAGTAGTTTTTTGTAAACTGCCCAGAAACACATTCCACATTCCACGGGCCTTTCATTTTTTGATAAACATACGTAGATTCCATCCCCCTCGGACTGAAACAACATGATTGCCAAGTCCAAGATGGACACTTCCTTGCTTGTTTTCTCTGATCTTGATAACAAATGATTTTCCGAGCAGGCGGAAAAATATCGCTTGGGATCCTTTAGTGCTTCAGTGTGCCTGAACGTACTCACACACGTCACTGCACGAGTTCCACACGGTCCGGGAACATTCTCCAAGTCCCAGCTGGGAGAACTTACTCCAAGCGTTCCCTAATTTGTCAGAAAATGTTCTGACAGCTGTGCACTTCAAATAAACGCTCTATCTCGGTCCTTTCGCCGAGCTGGAGTTTCAGTTTGTTCAAATGCTGTGTGATCCATCCAAGCACTGAGACAAACCACATCCTTTGTCATCCAAATGGACAATTGTGCATCGTCTTGTCTTTGCCCGATCGCAAAAGCTTTTGGTTGATCAAGCACGCCATAAAATATGTAAGCAAGCGTCCTACATTGACTAACCGATGTATTTTGGTGTGCAACACCAAATCCCCATCGGCATAACTTGCAAACACTGGAGCTAAAATCCATTGCTGTGAAGTAACCCTGATGGCCCATCACATCATGCATGTGTCGATAAAAAGATAGGTAACTAATGCCGAACCCCAGCCGTGCCTATAGCCCAACATTTGTACACAGAACACACACATTGCTGGTTGATGCGTTCATAGTTTGGATGTACATTTCCTATGTAGTTCATGTTTCATTTCTTTCATTTGCAACTAATGAATAATGTATGGAGTGTGTATAAGAAGGTACATTACAAATTTGGAACAACAATATTCTCGCTTTGAAAGTTTCATGCCGTGCGTCACCTGTGTCACCTGAGAGACGCAGGTGGCGTCATAGGCACACCCCGGAAACATAAGAGGATCACCTGCCAAGGCAGATCTCCAAAGACGTAGGCTGGTTATCTTTGTGTCCATGGACCCTAGAGAACTATGCTGTGTGCCTCTTTACTTAAGGTGGCTAATACCTCGTTTTCTACGGTCTCGCTTTGATTCATTTCTTTTTTTTTGTTACCTCCATGACTTTTTCACTATTTTCTCGTGCAAACATGACAAGTAGTGGTTCTGTCACATCAAATTCAGTATTGGATGCTCCTGACAAATATGAGTAATTGTAGAGAGGCATTTATGTCCAGGCTTTCTTCCGTCACAAGGCTGACGATCAGTGCGGGGGAAGGTTTATCCTTGAGGGTGATTCCAATGCTTTCTGAAATGCCCTCTTAGAATTGGATGGTAGGCGTTGTGTTGCCTCTCTCTCTCCCTCGTGTTACAATGTGTTGGATATCGGCAGCAAACAACCTCAGATAAATGTCTGTACACCCGCACCAGTCCATGTGTGATTATGTACGCAAAGTCAGCATTCTTGACTAATTTAAATGGAAGTGTTATTTTGGTCAATGTTAAACACATTTTTTTCATGGGATATTTGCCAGGAAATATATCAATCGGTTAAAATATTGATTTCACAACCTATTCTGCATAGGACTAATATGGTGACTTCAATCTAACCAGCTGTCATCAAATAGTTTTCACGCACACACACACACACACACGCACACACGCACACACGCATAGCTCAGTCAGTTGAATTGATATTTTCTATTAGTATACTTCATGGTTCAATATTTAATGCAGGTTGACTTTCATACATCTTACCAGTATTATCCATACAGTCTCACATGGCATGTACATGTATTGAGTTGTTGAGATGCTGAGAAGGCATTGTTGAGTATTGTTGATGGCCTGGCCAAAAGTGCTCGCAACGGAACGAGAATGTGAAGCAACGTACTGTGAGAGCTGGTGGTCGTTGTGAAAGAGGGCGCAGTCAAGTACTTCTTTAACGCAACGCGAGTTTAAGGACAGAGTTGATGAGTTAATTTAATATGACGTTCCATTATTCTAAATTAATATCCAGAGTTCAAAGGTTAAGCTATTCCAGCCTAACTCTACAGTGTTTAAATGCCTTAATGTATTCGGCGCTGCTTCATGCAGACTTCATTAAAAAGCAAGAGATTGACTTTAAGGCGATTCTTGAAAAAACACGTCAGAATTCAGGCATGTACTTAACACTCAGCCATCGATGTAGCTACCCTTGGCTGTCAATCATCGCCCCCACATTAGAGTATGATTGGCACTTTAACACACACACACACACACACACACACACACACACACACACACACACACACACACACACACACACACACACACACACACACACACACACACACACACACACACACACACACACACACACATACACACACACACGCAAACACACACACACACACAAACACCCACACACCATTCAGAGGCTTATATTTAAAACCATTAACTTTGTTTAGGCCTTTGTTTTACTGTATTGGTGTTTATAAATGCAAATTAACATAGACTTCCCTTCACACACACACACACACACACACAACACACACACACACACACACACACACACACACACACACACACACACACACACACACACACACACACACACACACACACACACACACACACACACACACACACACACACACACACACACACACACACACACACACACACACACACACACACACACACACACACACACACACACACACACACACACACACACACACACACACACACACACACACAGCCAAATGGATTTCACTCTTTCATTTAACCTTTCCAACGATTCCAAAGCCTTTTAACGGCCATCAAGTGCTAACATTACAGAGGATGGCCGTGACTCTAATGACGTTGCCACCATGATAATTGGCTGTATGTTTTTTTATAGTAAGTGGAAGTCAGCCGATCATAAACAGCAGCAGAAAATGCCTCACCTCTAAGGGGTTTGAGTTGTGGCTACAGTTATAGCTGCATACAGTTCAGACAACCAGTTATATAGAGTTAATGTTGTCTGAGAGGGGCCAAAGGTTTTGCCTCGTGAGAGCATCCAGAAACTCAGGTTTTGGTTTCACATTGAGTTTCAGTCTGGCCTTGGCTGGCCTGTGAGTGCTTGGCGACACTTCTGGGCCGTGACTGGGGCGCTCCTCGTTGGATATTCCCTCCCACAGCCGCTGATTGGACCTAGCACTTTAATATTCTGGGGGAAAAGGCTTTTGAGGGATCGAGGCCACACAGACCGGCAGAGAGAAACAATATGTGTACTGTATGGGAGAGAGGGATGGTCTCACAGGGCCAGCAGAAGTGAACCACAATAAAACAATTCATAGAGAAAAACATCCTTGATGGATATTCTTGAAAAATATTCTTGATATTCTTGGGAAATATTATGGATATTCTTGAGAAATGTTGTAGTTCAGATATTTTTAATGGAGTAAATAGCTGCAGTGGAGAAGTAGACGTACAAAGGAGCACATTTTGTAAATCGTTTTAGGTAAGATCATTAATAAACAAAACCCTCTGAGCACCGATTGTTCTGAGTGAGTGGGTGGTTCCCACTGAGATAGAATTATTGATACCGAGGCGAAAATATTCGAGAACCCATGTTTTAATCAATGTTTTAAACAAGAATAAATGGGATTATTTTTGTGTGAATTCGAACGATGTGGCTAATCATGCCGAGCCCTTCAAAATGAACTTGATGAGCCATCGCAGGGCTAGTCTAGGCACTTGCTACATGTCCAAGTGTTTGTCCAACACTAGTCAGCACATACCAACTTCCGCCGTTTTCCAGTAATGCCCCGAACCAAACAGATCCCCAAGTTCTGATTCCTTGTTTACATGACACATACTTAGAGACCCAGGCGGTGAGAGCGAAGATAGCGGCTGCGTTATAGGCAGTGTGATAATCGCCAATTCTGAGTGCGGAGAAACATTTCAATAACTCTCGAGGGTAACTGTAGGAGGAGGTGTTTAACTGATTGGAGCGCAGCCTAAGCATTCACTTCTGAATCAAAATGAAGTGCTCAGTTCCAAGTTGTAAGAGACGGATCACAAATCCATTTTTCCCACTGAGCCAGTCCATTGCAACCGTTGGGTCGAAGCCATTAAAAAATCCACAGTTCGATCCAAAATTCCCCTCTGCACTCATGAGCAGGACATTTAACATTAAAGAATTGTAACTGCCCGACCCAAAGTGTCTTTAAGTCTGTGAGAATGCTTAGTGGCGTGTATACACAGAACACTTATGGTACGTTCCAATCAGTGAAAAAAGACGGGATGAACCGGCGAAATCCTTTAACATCAGTTTCACCCACTCTTATCTGCTCTCGCTGATGTATTCTATGTTCTTGTGTTTCTGGGCCTTAAAAGGCATAAGGTGCGCCAGCAAGCAAGGGGGTCTCCCTGGTATTGACCCTTTCTTCACTTCAAGTCCAGGCCATTTGTTTCCTTTGTGGTGTGAGCTTGTGCACATCATTCGGAGGTGCCACCTTTTCCTTTTGCTGTGTGTGTGTGTGTTTCATAAGGTTGGGCAGGTAAGCGCTCTGTCCCATTATGACTCACCCTGTGTGTGGAGGCTGCACACTGTCTGCTGGTTTTGTGTTGAGTTGTTTTCAAAAATTTCTTAGAGTTCCGGATAAATGTGATGGGTGTAATGTTAATGTAATTGATAAATAAAAACAGTTTTGACTGTTTCCAATTCAGAAAGTTTAACTGTATTTTTCATTTAGGGGGGAATTTATGTCCCTGCTTCTAATTGCTTTCCCTGCATTGTTGGGTTCCCGGTTTTTGGCATGTCCTATTAGGACATGTCATGTCTAAAATATATGTCACACACACTACACACACCCCACCCACACCACAGAGAAGATGATGTCACCTTATCCTTTTAACCATATTCTAAATATGCCGAACCAATGAGGTCGAGAGTCTTGTGATACCATTTCAACCAGGATGGCTGGAAGTGGCTGCAGAGAGAGAGAGAGAGAGAGAGAGAGAGAGAGAGAGAGAGAGAGAGAGAGAGAGAGAGAGAGAGAGAGAGAGAGAGAGAGAGAGAGAGAAGAGAGAGAGAGAGAGAGAGAGAGAGAGAGAGAGAGAGAGAGAGAGAGAGAGAGAGAGAGAGAGAGATCCTACCAAGGAACACATCTGCCTGCCAAAAACATACTATAAGCAGCTTCATTGTGTTGTAGTCTTTAGATCAGGCGGTGGTCTTATCGTGGTGAATACACACACACACACGCACACACACACACACACACACACACACACACACACACACACACACACACACACACACACACACACACACACACACACACACACACACACACACACACACACACACACACACACACACACACACAGTTAACTTGGAAATGATTGAAAAGTTGGAGCTAAAGACAGACGGAAGCAGAGAGCTGGCGTTTATCAAAGAGAAAATGGTGAGAAGGACGTGGGGATTAATTAGCTCCCAGGTTCACTGTCCCCTTTTTGAAGTGAAGTATAATTAGACTTTATTAGATTTTCTCAGACTGAAATGAGAGCTCCAGTCTCCCCCGTGGGTCCCGTGTGTCATTTAAAACCCCACCAGGTAATAACTTGAAGACGGTCCATTCAGAGACTGTCCCCCTTTGACAGACGTGTGTGTGTGAGTGTGTATGTGTGTGTGTGTGTATGTGTGTGTGTGTGTGTGTGTGTGTGTGTGTATGTGTGTGTGTGTGTGTGTGTGTGTGTGTGTGTGTGTGTGTGTGTGTGTGTGTGTGTGTGTGTGTGTGTGTGTGTGTGTGTGTGTGTGTGTGTGTGTGTGTGTGTGTGTGTGTGTGTGTGTGTGTGTGTGTGTGTTCATGAAAACAGTGAAGAGCAGGCCTTTTGATGAATCAGTGTGTTGTGCAGTATCCTTTACTATATGTCGAGGCTGTCACTCAGCACACTGAATAGGAAGTTTAAATAGACCTTAGTCGCCCACATTCAACAACACTCCTCCTACACCAAGCCAGAGAGGACCAGATGGTTACCATGGGTTACAGCATCCAGATACTCAGGGAACGCATCGTCGAACAAATCTAATGAATTTAGTGCTTTAAGATCTGGGTTGGTAGTGAGATAACTATACTTCTTACTTTGAGTAACCAGTTTATTTTTAACAACTCAATTCAAATGCCGTGGTAGAGTAACCGATTTGAATTTGACTGACGATAAGGGGGATGCAGCAGGGATTACAGATGAGTAGAGGAGGGCAGAAGAGCCGACCGGGGACTTTCGAGGTTAAATAAGGTTGCCAAACGTCGTCTAAACAGTAAATTGTTAAGTGCAGGAAAATACAACATGAAAAAGACATTGTCTTTTTAGTTAGAAAGATGGCAAGAATGTTTTTTTTTTAGAAACAGCATAGCCAACAGTAATATTTGCTGATCTTTCAAAGATTTTTGATATTGAACAAAAATTCAAATATGATCACATCCAAGGATAACTATTTTTTCAGGCTACATTTTTTACACACATACATTCACGCATGCATTCACGCACACACGCACGCACGCACGCAAGCATGCACAAACACACACACACACACACACACACACCCACACACACACACACACACACACACACACACACACACACACACACACACACACACACACACACACACACACACACACACACACACACACACACACACACACACACACACACACAAATACACACACACACACACACACATACAAATACACACACACATACACACACACACACACACACTACACACACACACACACTGTTGTTTATTCCAGAGGCTACGCTGCAGAGACCCTCCAGGATCTGCACTGGGCCAGATGGCAGAAAGGCAACGTCATTATTCAGACCATTACCTCAGCTAATAAAGACAGCACACGCACACACACACACACACACACACACACACACACACACACACACACACACACACACACACACACACACACACACACACACACACACACACACACACACACACACACACACACACACACACACACACACACACACACACACACACTGACAAGAGTGGGGGAATGCACACTCATACATCCACAGACACATGCACCTGCAAACTCACACACAGGCACACACACAAAATAAATTTGTGTGTGGCCTGCATTTGTGATAGAACTCGAGAACACACACACACACACACACACATGCACACGAAATAAACATATGTGTGTGTGTGTGTGTGTTTATGGGTGTGTGTGTGAATCATAGAGTTGTATCATACAAACCGGTGTTAGGATACACACTGTGCATGGCATGCACACACAACTGCCCGTCTATATTTAGTGTGTGTGTGTGTGAGTATGCCCACAAGTACAGTCATTCATATTCATGCAGTTCCAAACATAAACAAACACACACTCCCGCATTAAGCAGATGGTTTTTGCACCGTTGTGTCATAAAACATGTTGGTTTAATTGATATTTTATGAATCCAACCGTCTAATGCAAACGTTTCTCAAGTAGAAGTGAACAGATGATAGAAATAAACCGTATTAAGCAGTGTACGAACACAGCATTGTGTATGTAAACAACCTACAACTGCATAGTTTCAAGACAAACATCTCCACAATCGTGAGGCTGCGTGATCGATACATCTTGGACGGCTCCCCACCCGTTCTCCCTTGACTTAGCCTCAAGCGACTCATTTAGTATGCAGACTGAACGAGCACCTCACCCCTACTCCTCCCCTGGCTCTACGCACAACTCCTGCGGAATAATAACACAATGAACAGATCCGCTGGGCCAGACACGACTGCCTTAGGAACAGTGCAACACCATCGGCCCTAATGGTTTAATTGAAGAAAACACACGACTTCACTATAATAGTGTACAGGCCAAAGCCCAATGACATTGGTTATGTTGTATGTTTTACTACATAATGAGGAGAATGAGGAATATGAAGTAAAGGATTTTAATGTGGACAAAAACCATGACAACAACATGGACAAAAAGGATGATGGAAAGGATAATCTACACGGATACGATAGAGACAATCCTTAAGCCAGAATCTGTATTGGCACAGCTTCAACCTCGGGTGACCTTCAAAGAGTTCACTGCTACTTTTCAATACACCAACCGACGCAAAGATCGTGGGGAGAGAAGACCGTCAACCAACTTAACCTGAGGGTCTCAGCCCTCAGGTCATGCTGTTTTGTTGATATTCACTCCTCACTAAAGAATCATGTCGACAAAAGACAGCATGTTGGAGCCTGTCAGAAGAACACCTCAGTCCCTTCACTGCCCACTGTGCAATATCCACTATGCACATGTGTGATGGAACTGGTCAGCCAAGAGTGAAACAGACGGGGATGTGTGGAGAAGAAAGAGGTACTCTTGGGGGTGAACTGAGAAACATGATGGATTCTGGGAGGTCTGGGGTCTCATGCAATAGAACTCTGCAGAGGTGAGAAGGAATAATCAGTGGGTTTGTTGGGAATCTGTGTAAACTGAGGTTTTCCGAGAAACTAAGTCAGTACATAGTAAAACAGTGCAGGGTTTGTATGCATGTGACCGAGTTTAGAGTCCACACCCCGTCTTCTACCATAATTGACCAAACACAACCGACTCGTAATTAACTGGATTCCTCCATAAACTGATTGCTCTTTCAGGATCATGAGAGCTTCTCTCATCCATTTATATTACGAAAGGATAGTAAACCAATGGCGAGCGTAGAGAAACAGTCGATTGCGTCGATTATGTTCAGAAAACCGGTTGACGCTGCAAATTGGGTTTTATCTTTGGCCTCTTCCACTGCGGACGGGAAACACATCCAGCATAGAGCTGTGCAGAACATAAAGCCGTCTCAGAGCCAGTGCCTCACACGGCTAAGGGTGAACTGGCATGCAGACGTCTGTTACTTCAGTTTTTCCTAATGTCTGTTTGCATGCATCAGGCTGTATCTCGCTCGGCCTTGCATATTCATTCATTCAACCTTTGTTTGAAACAATTAGAGAACACAAGGGAGACCCTAATCAACAATGATGCTGATATTCTTACATATTACTCACTCACTTAATCACTCAAGAAGAAAATGATAAAAAAGCAGAGAATACCAATGAATCAATCCGTCCAAAAAAGGACTGGCAGATATGGGACGGTTATTAGGTACACTCCGAAAGTGTATGGATGTTTTTGGTGACCCTTATCACTGTACTTCCTAAAGCCGGCCTGCAGGATCACACTGCCTTCCAACACTGCGTACGCGTGTTGTCTAGGATGTGTTCAAGTTTGCATAATCTCACAGAGGAAAATCTGCACCAAAATAAAACAGGTTGTTACAGAGATCCTTGGCACGAGAGATCCTTGGCAAAGACGAACCCTTGAAGCTTGATTGCTCTCCTTCTCCCCCCTTCTCTCAATCCCACCATCCCAGCCTCAATCATCAAGACACATTTTTACACGTGTGTCCCTTCAGCATCTGCTCCTCGCACACTCTCACACTTCTGCATCTTTATCCCTCCACACCCCCCCTAAACTCTTGTATCTCCTCTCCTCTCTGTTACTGTGCGTTCACACCAAAATTGATGTGCAAATTCTGCCGCGTGCTCATGCGAGTTTGCTCGCGCAAAGATTATTGTTTTGAAGAATATTGGAGGAGGACGGATTCTCTTTTGAATGCCAACGTTTATTTCCGCCAATTCCTTCTCAACCACGGCCGAGATTACCACAACTACTAGTGTTTACTTGTTGTGGAAGTACCAGCGACGTCTCAGAACCCAGCACTGTCGTTTAAGATTCATTATTCATCCCGAGGCACACACAGCTTTTAGCCTAATATTATATAACATTATTATATTATATAGATATTATAGAGCTCCAGGAGACCGCAAACGGCATCAGTCCCTTTGTCCTCCATTTTGCGATTCAATCGGGACTTCAGGGATTGAACACTGATAGGCTTTCATGACAAAGAAAATTTGCCTCCATTAGCTTCTTTGCATTGAATTTGTATGTATTTGCGCCGTGCCTTTATATTTGGTGTGAACACACCTTTACCCCAGAGTAAAGGTGTAATATAGGGTCTTCCACGTGCAACATGTGATGCCACGGCAAAAAACACAGAATTACTTGAACATACTTAATTAAATACATGCATACTTTTGCTATCATACTCATCCTATCATGCTATCATAATCCCCCCATTTCTGTATCCAACATTCTGTAATGTTCTCTGTAAAACTAATATATATGAAGAAACCATGGCTCCTCCTGGAAGTCATGGTTTCTCTCTTCATATTATTTTTTGAGCATGTTGTTCCCGTGATGTGCAGACTGTATATGTAATGAGGGTTAAGTACAGATCCTAAGGACAGCTCATTCTTCGCTCCCTTGCTTGTTCCCCAATTTTCAACAACATTAACGCAAGGCTGCCATCATAACGGCTTAAAGGCTATTATTTCAGCCCATGTGATCATTATATTGCCACTCAGGGCTTAGACACACATGAAAGATACATTTTAGAAGGCGTTTAAGTGCATGAGTATGTAAAAGGCATGATTAATCCCGAGATCCGGCAGTATTAATACGCTACAGCAGAACTTCTGGGGGAGACGGACAAAGAGCCTGGGCTGGAGATGGTGAGTTCCGAAGGGTCGACTCATTTCCTGTTTTGTTTTCTCACTCGCCTGTCTGGATGTCGCTTTCAGAAGGGGATTTTAATTTGTGTATTTCTAAAGAGGCCATTCCACACAGTGTTGAATGGGAACCTTAACAGACAGTTGTTCTCTAACAATGGGGCTCCGGCAGGAGGTTTTAGCTTGTCATCCAACTGGGGAAAGTTTACTAGTGCTGGCTGAATTTGTGCTTGCTGTCAGCCAATTACACGCTGACAGATACCGCCTCCAGCTTCATCATCGCGCTGAGAAGTTACACAGCGTGGATTAAATACTCGTTGGACTCTCATATTTCCGCACTCACCCCACGTGCACATCAACACATGTGCACAAAGCCAGGACAGCCAGTTTCTTCATCAGGTTTCAAGACGAGACTCAAAGCTTCAAAAACAAAAGACATGAGACAATGAGACGTAAGTCATTCCGGTCTGATCTCTATGTCAGAGAGACGACCCCAGCCTAGTGTGGGAGCCAATATGAGTTAATTACAGAGCCCAGACCACAGAGCAGGTGGAAGGGGTCTATAGGGGACTGGGGCAGACCCCAGCAGGGAACCAGCAGAAATGACCTCTGTATAAACCACAGCGCCCCTAACACCATTACACTTCCTCCCCAGACTAGAGGATATTATCGAGGAAGGAAGGGCCCAGCACACAGAATGTCTCATGAACATTTCTGTTCGAGTGTCATTTATTTCAAGTCTGCTTGCTGTGTCGCTATAATTAGTGTTCTACATGTAGGTTACAAATTGCAATATGCCATTAGATCGATTTCATGCTTAAAGTGTGACGAATGATTAAATCCTTTCACATGCTTAAAGTGTGACGAATGATTAAATCCCCCCCACCCAATCACAGTACATGTGTGTGTGTGCGATGAACAAGGATTTTTTGTGGTGTGTGTGTGTGTGTGTGTGTGTGTGTGTGTGTGTGTGTGTGTGTGTGTGTGTGTGTGTGTGTGTGTGTGTGTGTGTGTGTGTGTGTGTGTGTGTGTGTGTGTGTGTGTGTGTATGAAGTTCACTTTCTGAGCAGTCGCTTATACCCATTTACGCAGTTTCGATAAAAGGTAGAGAAAATGCATGTTTGTGAATAATGATTTTTTTCTCTTACGGCGTATAAGTGGATTGGCTCTATGCTCTGCATACATATTTTTGCGTGCGTTTGTGTTGAAAAGTGCATCTGTGTTTGTTTGTGTCATCATTTATATGAATTTGTGTGTGTGTTTGTGTGTGTGTTTGCATTTGAGCTAAAATGTGCACATATTTTTGGTGTGTGTGAGTGTGTGTGTGTGTGTGTGTGTGCTTGTGCGCGCGCGTGTGTGTGTGCGTGTGTGTGCTTACGAGTGTGCGTGTGTGTGCTTACGAGTGCGTGTGCTTGTTTGTGTGTGTTTGTTTGTGTGTGCGTACGTGCGCGGTTCTCTGTGGGAGCACATCCATATCCGCGCTTAGCCCCGTAACAAATAGGATTTGGCAAATCTTAAGGTCATATCGAATAGCAAACAGTATCTAGCAGCCCAAGCCACTGTCCCCCGAACACACAATACAACCCTGCCACAAATCTTTTGTTTGGGGGGTCCGTCAGCCCCCCATCACTGGGCCAGTGTGTGTTGCTGCCTCTCTCTAATAACGCAATCTATCCCCCATCATAAATAATGGAGACAGGGGACTTATGATCTGGGTGGCCTTTCCCCCAGCGCAAAGCAGCTTCTAAGGCAATTATTGACCGGAATAAGGATACCATATTGGATATGTTTTTGGAAGAGTGAGGAAGGAGCAGAGAGAGAACAAAGGTTGATATTGTGAGATATTGTTATTATGTTTGTTTTTTTGTCGTTGTTATTATTGTGGTCGAATGAAAGGAGTGCTCTGTTCTGCCTCGCCCACACACACACACTGGTTTGTTTTCCTTCGGTCTGAGCTCGCTCCTGGACTCCAAATCTAATTGTCAAAAGGCTTTGTGTGTTTATTCAAGTATTATTTACAACACATTTAAAGGAATAAAAAAGTCGGCAGGCAGTTGATACAATTTGACCCTTAAAGATAATACGTTATGGTAGCATGCAAAAGGGAATTCATAGTCTGATTATAAAGTGTTATAAAGTTTTTTATTTACGACAGTTCCCTCTGGAATCTGGGACTCATGCAAGTCTAATACTCAAGAGGCAAACGAAACATACAACTGCTATACATCCTGCTTTATTGGCCTGACAACCAACACGGTCTTGTGAGGACAGAGGAAGCCCTGCTACCTGAGGGGTCCCCTCACTGACCCCCACACTTACTGTCGGGAACAGATGGTGTCCAAGCAATTGTTCCCCTTGATGCGGACATAAGACATGATAAAAATTTAAAATTGATGTGACCTACGGTATTATATTATAATCACAGAATAAGTCCCGGATATCTAACTGATGTAAGATAATCGAAATTTGAATACTACCAATTGACAGAAAAAATGCTAAAAAGCTTCTTTTTTTTACCCATTGATGTTAATTTGCATAGCATTACATATTATATCCTGAGAATAATTAAGTGTACGACATAATACATCAACCTAAGAAATTGACAAACTCATCTAGCCTCGAACAGAGAAAAATGGAGAAAAGAATAGTCATGTTTTGTTGAGGCAACTGATGCTAAAATGTATTTCCAAAGAAGAATAAATTGTGGGGATGAGTGTATGAAAAAAGTAATAAGGTTCCGACAGCGTGAGAAACGTGGATACTGCTGAAAGATGTTTAATGATGTGAGATAAACGATGAAATCTATTCTCACCCTCAGCTATAAAAGACATGAGGACTGAAGCTGAATGGAGGAGACGTCAGTGTTTGAGTTGACATTTTGAAGTGTGTGATTCTGTGTGTGTGTGTGTGTGTGTGTGGGTGTGGGTGTGGGTGCGTGTGTTTTGCTGTATTGTGTGGGCCCTAATGCAAGGTTCTTGGCTTCTATGCTCTTTTCTTTTGGCATGCTCGAATGCGTTGCTTTTGATTGGATAAAAAGCAATTGCATATATACGACTGATTGTTTCCTGTTGTCTGTGAGTGTGGTTGCCGGGTGTATTTGTATTCATAGAAGCTTAATCAAAGGCTTTACAATCTGTAACACTATCCGTCTAATTGATTCAAAACACAATAAATATACAGTGGATGTAAAGCCCCAGTAGTGTTCTTCTCTATTCCTTTGTTATGGTTTACAGTTTCTTCTTGGGCTAGTGGAGGAGTCCTTAACTTTTTTAGTTTTACAGCCTGAATGGAAACAGTTCTGCTATGTATCAGGTTGTTCCTGTTTCTAACGGGGAATTGGATCGCCCTGAACGGTGAGTTATAGCATACAGGCAAGATTTTTTTTGTTGTTGTTGTATTATTTACAGACACATATTTTTGATGCATTAAAAAAATAATATATATTTATTGTACTGTATACATATATATTAAAATATATATAAAGCCAGCTTTTACCTATACATTATTTAGTCATGTAAGGTGAATAGATTTTCAAATTTTAATATGTGACAGTAACTTGCTTTATAACGTATCTTATCTTTACACATCTATCACACATTGATGCCATCAGAATGACATCACATACAGAGAACAATTCCTAAGGCATATATTTAATATAAGTTGCTACACATCCAACAAAGAGCTTTTTAACAGCACTTTTCCGTCATTAAACAAGCACAATAGGATGTAATGAAATATTATGTAGTAAACTCCTGAACCTCTGCTCTGTTTGAAGCTGAACTACGCACCCAGGGCAAAAAGAGGAAATGAGTTTGACTGAAGACTGCGTGAAGAGAATAGTGAAGAAACAGCCGGTAAAACAAGCACGATCGCGTGTACAGACTCACATACACACGGCGAGCAGGGATA